>JAJPUD010012421.1:0-16541 GCA_023553655.1 Myrmecobius fasciatus | reverse complement strand
TTGTTGGTTTTTTCATAAAACCAACTCTTAGTTTTATTTATTAATTCGATAGTTTTCTTATTTTCAATTTTATTGATCTCCGCTATAATTTTCAGAATTTCCAATTTGGTATTTAATTGAGGTTTTTTTAATCTGGTCTTTTTCTAGCTTTTTAATTGTAAGCTCAGTTCATTGATCTTCTCTTTCTCTGTTTTATGCAAGTAAGCATATAGAGATATAAAATTACCCCTTATAACCACTTTAGCCATATCCCACAAATTTTGGTATGTTGTCTCATTATTGTCATTCTCCTGGATGAAATTATCTATTGTGTCTATGATTTGTTCTTTCACCCATTCATTCTTCAGGATTAGATTATTTAATTTCCAATTAGCTTTTGGTCTATTTTCTCCTGGCCTTATATTACATGTGAGTTTTATTGCATCATGATCTGAAAAGGACAAATTTACTATTTCTGCTTTTCTGAATTTGATTTTGAGGTTTTTATGACCTAACAAATGTTCAATTTTCGTATAAGTTCCATGAACCCCTGAGAAAAAAGTATACTACCTTCTATCACCATTCAATTTTGTCCAGAGTTCTATCATACCTAACTTCTAGCCTTTTGTTTACCTCCCTAACTTCTTTCTTTTTTATTTTCTGATTTGATTTATCTATTTCTGAGTGCAAGGTTGAGATCCCCCACTAATATAATATTACTATTTCTCCTTGCATCTCTGTTAGTTTCTCCTCTAGGAATTTGGATGCTATACCACTTGGTCCACATATGTTTAGCATTTATACCACTTCATTGTCTATGGTACCCTTTAGTAAAATATAGTTTACTTCCTTATCTCTTTTAATAAGATCTATTTTTGTTTTTACTTGATCTGAGATAAGGATTGCTACCCCTGCCTTTTTTTGTTCACCTGAAGCATAGAAGATTCTGCTCCAGCCCTTTACATTCACTCTTTATGTATCTCTATGTTTTAGACGTGTTTCTTGTAAACAAAATGTTGTAGGATTCTGGCTTTTTATCCAGTCTGCTACCCGCTTCCGTTTTATGGGAGAGCTCATTCCATTCACATTCACAGTTAAAATAACTATATCTGTATTCCCTGCCACCTTATTTACCTAGAGCTATGATTTTCTCTTCCCTTTCCCTTCTCTCCCTTCCCCCCTCCCCAGTACTTTATTTTTGATGACCACCTCCCAGCAATAGTCCTCCCCCCTTTAGGATCCCTCCCTCCCCTTTATACCTTTCCTATAATCCTTCTATTAGTTTATCCCTTTCCTTTCCTCCTTTCCCTCCCACCTTCCCACAAGGAGGGTCAGGCCTTTCTTTGAAGCCAAATGTGTCTGATCTACTCTCTTAGAGTCCAATCTAATGAGAGTAAGGTTTACACAATACTCATCTCCCTCCCTTCTTTTCCTCAATTATATTAGATCTTCTCTGTCTCTTTATGAGATTTTGCCTTATTTTACCTCCTTTATTTTTACTTTATTTTGCCTCCTCCCTCCCCCTTTTTTCAGTATGGTACCCCTTCCACCTCTAATTTCATTGCCATTATTATCAAAGAAAAATGGAATTATACCCCCATTCTTTAGGGATACCTATAGTAGAAATATAGTTCTCAAGAGTTCTTCCCTTTTTACCTTTTTATGCTTCTCTTGAGTTCTGTATTTGGAGGTCAAATTTTTTGTTGAGATCTGGTCTTTTCATTAGAAATAGGTGAAATTCTCCTGTATCATTGAATGACCATCTTCTTCCTTGGAAGATGATGCTCATTCTAGCTGGATAGCTTATTCTTAGCTGTAATCCAAGTTCTTTTCCTTTTGGAATATCTGATTCCAGGCCCTTCGATCCTTTAATGTGGAAGCTGACAGATCTTGTGTAGTTCTAATTACAGTTCCTTGGTATTTGAACTCTTTCTTTCTAGATGCTTGTAATATCTTTTCATTGGTGCGATAGGCCTGAAATTTGGCCATGATATTCCTTGGGGTTTTAATTTTGGGGTCTCTTTTAGGAGGTGATCGGTGAATTCTTTCAATGCCAACTTTACCTTCTGATTCTAAAGCATCAGGGCAATTCTCTTTCATGATTTCCTGGAAGATAGCATCAAGGTTCTTTTTTTCATCGTGACTTTCAGGGAGTCCAATAATCCTTAGATTGTCTCTCCTGGATCTGTTTTCCAAGTCAGTTGTTTTTCTTAGGAGATATTTCATATTTTCTTCTATTTTTTTCATTTTTTTGTTTTTGTTTGATAGATTCTTGAAGTTTTATTGAGTCATTTACTTCTATTTGTTCAATTTTAATTTTAAGGAATTATTTCCTTCAGTTATCTTTTTTAGCTCCTTTTGTAGCTGGCCATTTGAATTTCTTGATTCAATGCATTCTTTTTCCATTTTGCCAATTTTATTTTTCAATGAATTGTTGTCTTTTCCCAATTCACCAATTTTGTTTTTCAGTGAATTGTTGTCTTTTTCCAATTCACCATTTTTATTTTCCAGTGAATTGGTGATTTTTTTTTCCAATTCACCATTTTTATTTTCCAGTGAATTGTTGTCTTTTTCCAATTCACCATTTTTATTTTCCAGTGAATTGGTGTTTTTTTTTTCAATTCACCAATTTTTTTTCAGTGAATTATTGTCTTTTTCCAATTCACCAGTCCTGTTTTCCAGTTTTTGATATCTCTGTTGCCCTGATCTCAATTTATTTTCCCATTCTTCTTCTCTCTTTTGAGATTCTTTATGCAATCTTCCAGGTAAGCCCTCTGGAAGGGAAACCAGCTTAAGTCCACCTTTGTGGCTTCATCTGGGATTGTTTTCAGAATCTCAGGATCTGGGGACTTGTCCATTTTCTATCTGTAAAAGCTGTCTATGGTGAGAGCTCTCTTTTGCTTCTTGCTCATCGTTTTCAGCTGAGGTATCAGTCACCAGTAGCGGATACTGCCTCAGTTTCAATTTGCCCTGGGGCAGTTTGCTGAGTTGACTTCCGGTCTGAGGCTGGTGGGGCTAGATCCGTACTAGGACCACGTTTTCAGCTGCTCTCAATCCACCCTTTACCAAAGGCAGATCTGCCAAAGCATCTGCTGGCAAGTAATGCAAAGTGGCCCATGCATCTCACAGGGGCTTCCTGGGTGCCTAAAATCCGCCTCTGTCGTGGCCGGACTTTTGCCCCGGGAGTGCTGGCATCTGATCTTGGCCAGCACCCTATTTCCCCTGAGGCTAACCTCCTGTGTTTTTTCAAAATAGATTGTTGATAGAAGTGGGTTGTAGTCCAAGTGTTTGATGGGGCCCTCACTCCCGAATCAGTTTGGAGGCTCAATTTGTCTGGGTCTGAGGGAAGGTCTCAGGAGCTCACAGAGAACGCTGTCTGCAGTTCGCCATCTTGCCTCCACCTTTAAAAATTTATTAAAGCTTTTTTATTTACAAAACATATCCATGGATAATTTTTCAATATTGACCCTTGCAAAACTTTCTGTTCCAAATTGTTCCCACCTTACCTCCACCTCCTCCCCTAGATGGCAGGTAGTCCTATACATATCAAATATTTGAAATATATATTAAATCCAATATACATACACATATTTATACAGTTATCTTGCTGCACAAGAAAAATTGGATTAAGAAGGAAGGAAAAAAAAACTGAGAATGAAAACAAAAAGCAAGCAAACATCAATAGAAAGAGGGAAAAAGCTATGTTGTGCCACATTCAATTCCCACAGTCCTCTCTCTGGGTGTATATGGCTTTCTTCATCACTGAACAGTTGGAACTGGTTTGAAACCTCTCATTGTTGAAGAGAACCACGTCCATCAGAATTGATCATCATATAGTATTGTTGTTGCCGTATATAATGATCTCCAAGTTCTGCTCATTTCACTCAGCATCAGATCATACAAGTCTCTCCAGGCTTCTCTGAAATCATCCTGCTAGTCATTTCTTACAGAGCAATAATATTCCATAACATTCATATACCATAGTTTATTCAGCCATTCTCCAATTGATGGGCATACACTCAATTTCCCGTTTCTAGCCACCACAAAAAGGGCTGCCACAAACATTCTTGCACATGTGGGGCCCTTTCCTTCCCTTAAGATTTCTTTGGAATATAAGCTCAGTAGAAACACTGCTGGGTCAAAGGATATGAACTGTTTGATGACGTTTTGAGCGTAGATCTAAATTAAAGCTAACACATTCTAAGGCTTCAAATGATCCTCACATGAAATAAAGCTAAAATCCTTCACTACTGGGTTGTTCTCATCCCCATACATCTCAAGCAATCTCCTGCCTAACTTATGGTGCCCAGATAGGAATAAGCATTTATATAATGTCAATTATGACCCAAATTATGGGGTTAAGTGCTTTACAAGAACACCTAAGCCTAATACTACAGATGTGGTCTGGGTTCCAAAATACAATGGGATGGTAATATCATATGTGGAGTAATGTATTCAGTTATAGACCCCATTCTATTCTATTCTATGAAGGACATTATTTACCTGGTGGGATTCAAATATAGGGCAACTAGTATGGTAAGGTTACTGACCAGCTACTTAAAAGCAGTTTACAAAAATCAGGTAGTACTTAAATTGGAGAAAAAAGATTGTGATGAATATAATAGTTGTCTTTAAATGTTTAGGCTATTATGTGAAAGATGGGCTATATTTGTGCTGCTAGTCTTGATGGGTGGGAGAGGAATGTAGAGGAAAGGAAGAACTAGAAAAACTAAGTAGAAGTTTGGGTAAGCAGGTTTTTGACCTTGACATATAACAGAAAGCTTCTCAACATTTAAAACTCTTCCAGAGTAGAAAGACTGTGTAGGGAGGACAATAGGATTTTTTTTTTACTGGAGTCCTTAAATACAGGTTGGCTGCTTCTTGTTGAGGGATGTTATAAAGAACATTCTTGTTCCAGCTTAGATTAGATGTCCTATGAAGTTTGCTCCATCTCTGAGATTATGGGTTTCTTTAAACAAATTAAGTATTTGATGAAGAAGTGTTTCTTGAACATAACAAGAATGAAAGTGATGTTAGCCCCACTTTATAATTCTTGAAACTCTCTGTGTAATTTATCCTCATTTCACCATACAGTGGGAAGTCTCTGGTAGAATGTTGAGCCTTTGGTTATCACTTTTCTTCATACTTTTATATGTACTCCCCTTGTGGCTATCACCTCTAATTTATATCAAGAAATATATTTTAAAACAGTGTGAGAGCCCCACAGTGTCAATCCTATTGACAAGGGTTTTCAATTATGGATGTCTCCTTTTCATCTATAATAGCCTTCATCCCTCTCCCTTATGGTTTGAGATCATTGGGCAGTGTGAGTGTTAATAATAGTTTATGATATATACAACCTATAATCTCCTGATTAACTCTCTGCTTCCTTTAGCAGTGTTTTGCAAACCATTACTAGTTGGCATGTATAATGCAGAATGGAATTGGGGGGTTAATTCAAAATCCCATTTCTAGGGAAGGCTAGAGGAAAATAGTAAAGGTTATTTTTAATATAATATTTCATCATTTAATCTATGAAAGGTTTAGTACCCAAGTTGCCAGAGTAACAATTTAGATGTCTTGTTTGGAATTAATATCTTTCGGCTCTTAAAGCACTAGGGAAAAATGGAATATTAGTCAAGTATTTAGTTGCTAAGAAACCAACATGGATGAGGGTGTCACCTTTCAGAGTGGTCCAGGAAAGTGCAAACACAGTAGAGCTTCCAGCATTTGGTATTCTGCAACATATCACTCCTTCCCCCTCCTTCTAAATCATCACTACATTTTACATTGTCCTTATATTTGTAAATTCTAACAATATTCACGTCTATACCTATTTGAAACAAAATTTTTGGAAAGAATTTTATGTACACAGCCCCATTCTCCTCAATAATGATCCACAAAATTTGTATTTCTCATGTTGTTCTCTCACAATCATTTCTGTTTTGCTTTATTTATTCTGGATCAGAGTTTGCTGTCTCCCCATCATTCTCTCCACCACCCTCACACCAAATTGCACAACTGATACCAACACCTCTACCTTCTTTTCTGTCCTTCTTTTATACTTTTTGACTCTGAGAAATTTTTATTGAGTTCTTGAACTGTTGACTATTTTTCCTTAACTTGTCTGGTTTTTTGAGATGTCTTTGTCTCCTTTTTCAGCTCCTTAAATGCCACTGACATAGTGAGGCATTGGGTTCTCACCTGTGGTTCCAGCAAGCTGTATCATGCATGGTAGCCACACTCCAGTAAACCTTTTCAGTCAATGGTCTAAATCAGGATGAGGGTAACCAACAAGAGAGAAAGCCATTAGTCTCTTTGGTGGATGTCTATCCCAAGCTCATGAAGATTTCTTCTGGCAAAATGAATGTATAAGAACATTTTATTTCAATCACAATGGAAATAGCTGAAACAAATGCTGTGGAGGATTTAGAACTTAGACACTGAGGACACCAAGGCCATTTACCTGGGTCACTATCGGTCATTTGACTTTTGTCAGGTTACTGGACTTCAATGACCCTGGAAAAGAGAGGGAGGCTGATAATTTTCTGCAACTCATTTAAATCCAATTCATGCACAGATTAAGAATTTGATTTGTGTACAAGTGAAAACCTCACCCATGATCTACTATTTTACCTCAACATTGTGATAACATCAGTCATATTCAGAAATGAAGGATGTACAATAATTTTTTTTGACTTTTTTTAATATACTTTTTTTTCCTTTCTCAGGCTCCTAAAACTCACCTCGGGCATTGGACTCTAGGATTTAGTTGTATCCAGAGTTGAACAAACTTTAGTTATCACATATGTGTTCTAAAAGTTCCTGGTCTCCTTTCTCTGAGCATATTCTATTGTCTTGTTTTATCTCTTATAAATTCCAGTCACATTGATAAAACACATAGAGTTATCAAAAATGGAATGATGTCTGTTTCCTTGGGAAAGCCTTGGGAAATACTGACTTCTCCCTTGCTAGAAGTTTTAAAGCAAATAGCCAGTCATTTTTATATATGTAATAGGAGAAATTCTTTTCCATATATAGGGTGGATTAAATGGCTACTAACATGAATTCTCTACCTTTTTCATATGCATGACTTTTTCATATGCATGACTATCCCATTGCTGATGAAATATTTAAAGGACAAAGAGATTATTGCTCTTCAGTAAAGCAGTGATCAAAAACTCATAGTTTTCCACTCTCTTAAGTTACTCACTCAGACAGTATCAATATAGTTAAAATACACAGTTTCTTGGCTCTGATATTTCACTCTGTTCCAAAAGAAGATTAACAATTTTTCACAAGTACAAGAGGATAGAGTCAAAGTTGCTGTGATGATGGACTGGTTTTCCAATGTCAGTCTGCAGGATTGCCTCTCTTCTTCAGCTTGTAGAAGACTTGTGCATGCCATTGAAAAACCCCTCACAAGACAACAGAAAGACTAAAACAAGAAAGGCGAGAGCTGTAACAGCATCAGAGGTCAAAGGAGGCCTGAAACAGGACTGAGTTGACAAGAAAAACAACAATGTATAAACAAGGGATAACTCTTTCTCAAAATGTCACTGCCCTTCTGTAAAAGTAGGAAATAAAAGGCATTGACCTTCTTTGGTAAAAGCCTGAGAGTGACTGTTACAGAAATGTATGTGTACACAGACATGTGTATATACATACACATACTTACATGTATAAAATCAACACACACACGAACAAACACATCTACAACAATACATGCATGTATATAGCAATATGCACCAAACATACGCAAATTCACATGCATAATGTATTTATATACACACATATACATGCATATATGTATATATAAAATACATGCACACATATAGATAGATAGAAAGAAAGATAGAAAGGTAGATAGATGATTGTTAGATAATTTTTCTTTTCCATGGTAGCCAAATCTAAATATAAAGATTTCATATAAATACATATATACATATGTATGTATATATAAAATATTATATGTCACATGTACATATATTCTATTTGTAAATTTTATACATAGTTGTGTGTATTTGTGGCTACCATGAGAAAAAAAACATATTGTTCTCATCCTGTTTCCAAGCCACTGAAATCAGTACCTGTAAAATACCAGAAATGTTTTCTATGACTAATATTGGCAAGTGAGGCTTTATAGAAAACATGCTAGTTATGCCAACAAACATTGGGGATGAGAAAAAAAAATCATTGGTCCCTTCCAGTCCTCTCTGGCCTATCAGGTTTATTCTTCTCATTATGTGCCAGTACACCTGGCTCAAGACTAAATTAGTTTAGAACTGGAAAATTTAAATAAAGATGTTCCTACTAAGCCACTGTAGCCCAGAAAGGACTTTCAGGAGCATGCTCAGTTGCCTTCTGCTACATCACCAATAACTTAGATCACTTGGGCATGGCGTGACGTAGCATAGGACTAATTGGTACATTGGGTCTTGCCTTTAGAGCCCTTTTTCCCCTGTGTGAAAAGCACGGAATGATTCCATTTTCATCAGATAAAATTGCCCCTTTCACCTATCTCCCTATTTTTCTAACTCATTATTCCCTCAGCCTACAACCTATTTTTTTTTCACCTGTTTGGCAGCACATCCCATTGTGTGGAGGTTAATTATGCTTTGTGAAAATGTTTCTCATTCTGAAATTATTGCCATTGTAGATGCTGTTACCATAGCAATGACTTGTAAACAAGATGAAATTTTATAAAGACAAACTTGCATTAATCAATGACCCTTCCCCCAGGGCATGTGTTTTCTGTGACCATGCAAATTAACTTTGGAGCATTCACAAGACAAGCCAGCTTTCCCCATGTGAAACTGTCTTTGTCTCAAAATTTTTATTAATATGAGGTTTCACTTATATATTTTTCTTTTACATTTCCTGATGGGAGTTTGCACACATCATTGAAATGCAAAGGGTGCAGGTTAAACCCAGAAGATATTTCCAATTCTTCTTTTGAAAAAACTCCCAATTATTTCATAAAATCATAGGATCATAGATTTACAGTGGAAGGGAATTTTAGAGGCCATCTAGTTAAGAGATTAATTTTAATAATAATATTGACAATAGCTAGGATTTAGATAGTGATTTAATTTTTCCAAAGAAATTTACAAATATCACTTATTTGTTCCACATAATAACCCTGTGAAGTAGGTATAATAAGTATTATCCCCATTTCCAGGTGAGGAAATATAAAAACTGGCGAAAGGACTTAAGAGTCACACAATCATTGCCTGAGTCTGGACTTGAACTTAAGATTACAGAATTTCAAGAACAGTGTTCTATCCACTCTGATCTAAAGTTTTCTCATTTTACAGAATATGAAAAAGAGGCCAATGACTTTTCTCTTCCAAGATATTTCATCTCATTTGTTTTGAATTCAATTGTATTCAATTCAACCAACATTTATCAAATGGCTATTAGATCAAAGCACTAGTTACAAAAATGAAAGAACAATCCCTTCCTTAAAGAGTTTAAATTCTACAAACAGGAAGAAGACATATACACAGAATATTATAATAAAAGGCAGAATATAGTAGATACAAAGGAGAAAGTAATAGTTTTATAAAAGTAGTTTTATAAGAGTTTTATAGAAAAGTTTTGTATAATAGTTACAAAGGAGAGTTCTAGATATAATACTCTAAGATGATTTAAGAAAGATGTAATTTTTTTTAAGACCTGGGGAAGGGTGGGGAGAGGATTATAGATAACTCTGTACAGGAAGTGTTACCTTAAGTGATTCTTAAAATGAAGATTCTGAAAGGCAAAGATGAAAAGGGAATGAATTTCAGGCCTCATGAATACCCAGGGAAAATATACAGAAGAATGGGACAGCATGCCAAATTAAGTGACAAAACTAGTAGTCCATGTTAATTGAATCACAGAGTGGATAATGGAAAGGTAATCTAAAATCAGATTGTGCAAGATCTAAAAATGGCAGGGCAGTGGTTTGTGCTTAATTCTCCTGGACAATAAGGAGCTACTAAATGCTATTGAGAGAAATAAAGTATTCATATCCATACACTTTATTTTATTAAAAATATTTTATTGATATTTTTTACATCCTTAGAATTTCTCTCAGGAAGACTCCCTTCTCCTTCTCAGCAAGCCAAAAAAGACATTTATTTTAAAATTTAAATAAAGAAATTTTAAAAAGAAAAGAAAACATCGGCAAAATGATCAGTATATTAATAGTTTTGTGCATGTATATTCATATGCCTAATAATATATGTATATACATATTTCTGTATCTGTATATACATATCTATGCATATACACAAACATATATAAACACACATATATGTACATATTTAAACATGTATAATTCTCCATATCCATGTGTATATCCCAACATGCAAAGGAAAGAAGTAAGGGTGTCAAATCATTTGGATCCATATTCTTTGAATTTTGTACATTCACTTTTGATTGTGCTTTTTCATTTATATTGTATATTCATGTATTACAAAAAATCACATTTTTAAATGAAACAAAATGATTAATCTTCATTATTATCACCTACAGGGGTCATAAATCATAATGGTCTTTTTAAATAGGGAATATCACAGTTTCTTGGATTTTGAGGGAAAAGATTTCAAAGGGTTCAAAAGACCCTTTGATATCAAAAGAAGAATATATCCAATGGAGCAAAAATGCCTTAAAGAAAGTTTGCCCAAGAGAGGTGAAAATGCTCAGGAATGACATTTAAAGACAAAGGGAAATTATTTCATTAAGAAGAAAAATGGAAATTGTCTGAAGAGAATTATGTGTATGCACCAGGAACTCACCAATTCAAATTTTAAAAAAAATCACAGAACAATAAAGTAAGACCAAGAAAACAAATATAAAAGCCCTGCATGGTCCTATAATTTTTTTATTAAAGCTTTTTATTTGTATAACATATATATGTGTAGTTCCCCAACATTGATCTTTACAAAGCTTTCCATTACAAACTTTACCCCCAGTCCTCTCCCCTCCCCTAGATGGCAGGAAGACCACTACATGTTAATAATGTTGAAATGCTTGAGAAGTTATGCAAGAAAAATCCTATCTACAAGAAAAAAAAAAGAATCAGAGAAAGGCAACACAATGCAAGCAAATGTCAATAGAGATCATGAAAATGTTACGTTGTGGTCCATATTTCATTTCCCTCTCTCTGGGTGTATATGGTTTTCTTCAGTGAACAATTGGAACTGGTTTGAGACAATTCTTTGTTGCAGAGAGCCATGTCCATCAGAATTGATCTTCATGTAATACTGCTGTTGCTGTGTATGATGATCTCCTGGTTCTGCTCATTTCACTTAGCATCAGTTCATGCAAGTCTCTCCAGGCCTCTCTGAAATTGTCCTGCTGGTCGTTTCTTACAGAGCAATAATATTCCATAACATTCATATACCATAATTTATTCAGCCACTCTCCAATTGATGGGCATCCCTTCAGTTTCCAGTTTCTAGCCACTACAAAAAGGGCTGCCACAAACATTCTTGCACATGTGGGTCCCTTTCCCTCCTCTAAGATCTCTTTAGGATATAGGCCCAGTAGAAACACTGCTGGGTCAAAGGGTATGCACAGTTTGACAACTTTTTGAGCATAGCTCCAAATTGCTCTCCAGAATGGTTGGATCCGTTCACAGTTCCACCAACAATGTATTAGTGTCCCAGTTTTCCCACATCCCCTCCAACATTAATATCATGAATGTTAATCTCAAAATGAAGAAAAGCTGTTGACAGAAACTAAGGATAAGGCTCTTGCTTCAAGTGCATGGGATGATAAGTGTTGAAACTAAAAGAAGGCCAAGCTGCTAAAATTTTTATTTTCTTTCTATTTCCTCTGCAAACAGGAGTGATATTTGCAATGGAAATAATAGTATGAAAACGAATGATAGAGTTGATATCCAAGATAAATAATGGAAAAAAAAAAACCAAGAGACTACTTAGCAGCCCTTGAAGAATTCATGTCATCTTGCCCACATGATTTAAATTCTCAGGCCCCAGCAAACAAACAACCAAAAATCAAAACAAAATGAATATAAAACCAAAATGAAAATCAAACTGACAGATATGATGACTGAGGCCTTTTCAGTTACATATGAAAGATCATCAAAAACAAGACAGATACCACAAGATTGGAAGAAGGCAAATATCTTCCCCTTTCAAAAAGGGGAAGAAAACAGAATCTCTAAAAACATATGCCAATGAAATTATCCTTAATTACTGGGGAAAATCTTGAACAAATCATTAAAAGGATGGTTTTGAATCTTTAGAAAGGAAAGCATGTAATAAGTGAAATAGTACCAGCATAGTTTCATCAAGATACCAGGTAAGATAAATTTTATTTAATTTTAACAGGATTACAAACTAGTAGAGAAAGAGAATTTCTACACATATATTTACATAGATTTTAGCATAACTTTAGATATAATATCTTACACTAAAAGATATGGCTTAGAAAGTAACACATTTAGATGGATTCAGCAGTCAAAGGTTTCATGCCAATAAGTCAGGAGGACCCCATTGAAATATCTTCTATTGATTTGTATTTGCCTCTATGCTGTTAAATATATATTATAAACAAACTGAATGAAGGAACAGAGGGCAAGTACATCTAATTTGTAGATGCCACAGAACTGGAGGAATAGATTCCACAGTTAGGTTCTAAAAGGATTTTGACAGGCCAGAGCCTTGTACTGAATTTAATAAGATAGTTATAAATTTAGTGTTGAATTTGGGTGCAAAATAATTAACAAACTTCCCACATATAAGACAATTGAAACCTAGATAGATAGCAGTTGGGTAGAAAAAAAAAAGGATCTGGTGGTTTGTCAACTTTAAGTTTAATATAATTAATAAAATGTGACTGCCCAAAAAAAAAACTAAAACACTATTGCATATCAAGGTATATAATTTCAAGATTTAGGGTTCTGACTTTGTCTTCATTAGATCTTTCCTTGAACTTAATATTCAGTTCTGGGCACCACAGTTTAAGAAGGACACAGATAAACTGGACATCATTCAGGAAAGGGAAATCATGATAGTGAAAATTTATGGCACATGTAGGTTGCTGGAAAGAAATGGACATGTTTAGCATGCAAAACAGATGAGTTAGTGGGGTACAAAATTACCTTCAAGCATCTGAAGATCTTATATGTTAAGGAGTTATTAGACTTGTTTTGTTTGGTTCTAAAGTGGCAGATCAGGAATAACAATTGAAAAGTCATTAAAAAGTAAATTTAGGCTGAATATCAGGAAAAGTTTCTTAACAATTAGACCAAGAGTACCAAATTAGAGTTAGTTGTATAAGGGTTGAATTAGTTGCCTTGAGAAGTGGTGGGTTCTTGTTCCTTGGAGGTTTTCAAAAAGAGAGTGAATGGCCACTTGGTGGGTATACCACAATGGGGAATCCTTTGGTGAATTACTTGGAATAGATGACCACTCAGATCCTTTTTAATTATAGACTTTGACCATTCCAGGCTTTTTGATTTTTATCCAAGAAATTAATTTACCTCAGCATTACCTCAGCATCTGCATGTCTATATGAGTTCTTTTTTTGATAATTCCACCTGTAGAACAACTCATCAAAAAGAGAGCTTTAAAATAATCATTATAAACAGTAGTAAAAAAATCAATTTGCAACCAATAAATTCACTGTTCAAAATACAATTCTATCAACTATAAAGAAAAGTGTGGCATAGCAGAAAGATCATAAACTCTTCAGCCAGAAGACGTGGGTTGAAATTCAACCTTTGATTCTTAATGTTTCTGAAGTCAAACAAATAAATTTTCCTTTCAGGGCCTCAGTTTCCTCATTTGTGAAATTGTCAGGCAGGAATTATTAGGTCTTTGAGACACCTTCCAGCTTTAGATCTGTGATATCTGAAATCACTTCTGGACTACAAACTTCTTGATACCCTGTAGCCCCTCTTCTTCATTTATTTGTTTTTATTTGAGACTAGTGTCCAACACAGGGCTCTTGCACATAATAGACATTCAATGATTGTTTACTCTATGTACAGATGTTTACAAGAATATTTATTAGACACTTAGTTTGCTCCAAACACTGTAAGAAATGTTGCTAATGCAAGAAAAATAGAAGAACCATTTCTATTCCTTGAGGAGGTTACTTTCTAGTGGGGGAAGATAATTCATATCAAGGAGTAATAGCCAGGAAAGGGACATTTTGGTCTGTGAAGTCAAAAAAATGTTGAATGCAGTTGAGAGGCTTATCTTTCTAGAGACAGTAGTAAATTGCTGTACCCATCGAAAAAAAGTTCAGATCTGACAGTGGCGTCAGATTTGGGAGTGATGGTGGTATGTATGCAGTGGCAAGTAAGTATTAAGGGGCTGGTCTCAGATATAGAATTTGCTTGGTGGGCTGGTTTACCCTCAGTCACCTATCAAAACAACTGACCTTAATGACATGAGTTCCAGGGATAAATAGATAACGTTATCCATGGATGGGAGCCTGTATTTCGACTGAGGAATGAAGATGGATAGGTTCAGTTTATTAGGTATTGGTCCAAATGGGAAAGAGTGAGCAGTAGGGCCAGGGAGGTATGTACTTCTTTACTTTAATGACTTGTTCACATTCCTGGTGCTATTTGATCTTCATAATCTTGTAAATTAGACAGCTAAGGAATCTTCTATCCAATTTACATATGAAGGAACTAAGGCTTAGGGAGATGAAAAGGTTTGCCTTTAGTCAAGGAGCTAGTGGGTCCATTCAGGTCTCTTACTTTCCAGCTGCTCCATTTAACCCATTTTGCTAATATTTCAGTTTGTTAAAGGACAAATAGCTTCTTGTCTTACTTTGTTCTGAGCTTCAACTTGTTTTCAAATAAAAATTTAATTAAATTAAAAAAGCCTCAGCCCCTATGGGCACCTCACATGGGGAAGTTTATTCTTATCACTTCTCAATTTTTAAACCTGGACTTCTCCTATGGCAACACAGTATATGATGAAGCACTGCACTGGAGAAAAGTGCTTTCTTCTGATCCCTGTTGCTGAATCCGATATCCTAAACATTTTCATTAAGAACATTCTTTAAGGCATGCATTATCACGCCAGGTAGCAAGTACTAGGCAGCTCCTGAGTGAATTTGCTGCTGTGGCTATGCACAGTTAGTTCTTGAGCATTTGTAGTTACTCTGATCCCCATTCCTCAATTATATAAATTCCTCTCAATTGATGTGTAACCCACCTTACTCACTGGGGAGCTGACTTGTCTCTGTCATTCAGGAAGTGTTGTCTGGCTTCCCAGTGGGTGTACTAACTAAGTGATCTCTGTGACTTGCAAATCATGGAATTTTAGAATTAAAAATGCCCTTGGAGGTACCGATTCTTACCCTTTCAATTTTATAAATGAGGAAACTAAGACTTATTCAATGACATGGTTAATGACAGAAGCAAGATAATGTGAGAAGGACTTTAGTGGTAGGAGTTCAATGCATTGCAAAATCAATATGATTCAGAAATGTTATGTGACAGACAAAAACATTGAGCTTAGGTTTCATTTATATGAGTGTGGGGATAAAATGGGAAGTTGCTCTTCAATATATTTTTTATTAAAGCTTTTTATTTGTATAACACATGCATGGGTAGCTCCCCAGCATTGATCTTTAAAAAGCTTTCCATTACAAATTTTACCCCCAGTCCCCTCCCCTCTCCTAGATGGCAGGAAGTCCACTACATGGTAATAATGTTGAAATACTTGACAAGTTGTGCAAGGAAAATCCTATCTACAAGAAAAAAAAAAAGAAAATCAGAGAAAGGCAAGACAATGGAAGCAAACATCAATAGAGATCATGAAAATGTTACGTTGTGGTCCATATTTCATATCCCTCTCTCTGGGTGTATATGGTTTTCTTCAGTGAACAATTGGAACTGGTTTGAGACAATTCTTTGTTGCAGAGAGCCATGGACCTCAGAACTGATCATCATGTAATACTGTTGTTGCTGTGTATAATGATCTCCTGGTTCTGCTTGTTTAACTCAGCATCAGTTCATGCAAGTCTCTCCAGGCCTCTCTGACATCATCCTGCTGGTCATTTCTTACAGAACAATAATATTCCATAACATTCATATACCATAATTTATTCAGCCACTCTCCAATTGATGGGCATCCATTCAGTTTCCAGTTTCTAGCCACTACAAAAAGAGCTGCCACAAACATCCTTGCACATGTGGATCCCTTTCCCTCCTCTAAGATCTCTTTGGGATATAGGACCAGTAGAAACACTGCTGGGTCAAAAGGTATGCACAGTTTGATAGCTTTTTGAGCATAGTTCCAAATTGTTCTCCAGAATGGTTGTATCCGTTCACAGTTCCACCAACAATGTATCAGTGTCCCAGTTTTCCCACATCCCCTCCAACATTCATCATTATCTTTTCCTGTCATTTTAGCCAATCTGACAGGTGTGTAGAGGCACCTCAGAGTTGTCTTAATTTGCATTTCTCTCATCAATAGTGATTTGGAGCACCTTTTCATATGACTAGAGATGGTTTTAATTTCATCATCTGAAAATTGTCTGTTCATATCCCTTGACCATTTATCTATTGAAGAGTGGCTTGA
>JAJPUD010012420.1:38923-49383 GCA_023553655.1 Myrmecobius fasciatus | reverse complement strand
TCTGTCATTTATCCTTCTCTCACCTTAAAACAAAACTAGGATTGTTTTTGGAGTAATCATGCTTACACATTATACCATGTCCTTTATTCCAGAGGTCTTTTACAGATGGGGTATAAGAAGGTCATTCATTCAGTTCTGATACATGGCATCCATGAAGATAAACAGTCACTTGAGGTCAAATGTGTACAACTGTTTGTTAGCAAGAAAATTGAAAAGAAAAATGTTGATCTTTGAGAAGAGAGGAAGAATTCAGGTCTACCAAATGCCATTGCCCGCATTTCAGTTTTTTACAAGGCTTAAGTGGGGTAATCTACTAATATCTAATTCAAACTATGGTGGATAAAAGGTGATGTTAATAGGACTAAGACCCTATTGGTGTCATTTATAGCATTCAAATACTCAGATGGATCTATGATATCATCAATTTAGCAGTTCCCTAAATAATGCAGCTTCTAATTGATCCATGCCTACCCATCCTTTTCTATTCTTATCCATTACTTGTCATAAGTTTATTGCCTCAGACATTCATACAACATATAGAGGCCTTCCTAACTTTCCCCCTAATGTAGCCAGAGTGCCAGTAAAATAAACTGGCAGTCCACTTACCATATTTTATCCCCCCCCCATATGAACAACCCAGCTTTTCTTCTTATCATAGATTTCCTTTTTTTTTTCCTTTTTTTGTTTTGCTCTATTGTATCTTGATTTCTCATAAAGTCTTTAGTTTCCATTTGCTCAATTCTATTTTTGAAGGAATTATTTTCCTCAGTGAAATTCTGTACCTCCTTTCCTAACTGGCCAATTTTCCTTTTTAAGGCATTCTTTTCCTCATTACTTTTCTCAATTCTTTCCCTAATTTTCCTCTATCTGCCTTACTTGGTTTTGAAAATCCCTTTTGAGCTTTCTATGGCCTGAGCCCAATTCTTATTTTTCTTGGAGGTTTTGGATGTAAGAGCTTTGACTTTGTTGTCATCTTCTGAGTGTGTATTTTGATCCTCTTTGTCATCATAATAACTTTCAATGGTCAGGAACTTTGCTTTGTTTTCTGGTCATTTTCCTAGTCTATTATTCTGTTAAAGTAGGACTCTGTTTCCAGGATGGAGGGTACACTGTCCCAAGCTTCAGGGGTTTTGTGCAGCTGTTTTCAGAAATCTTTCTAGGAATCTGACCACAAATCCTCTTTTCTACCCTGGAGTTGTCATGTGTGTCCCCATCCCACTGTAGCTATAAAATCTAGTGCACTGATTAGGGCTAAGGCTCTGCTGACCAGAGCTGCATTGGGACTGCACACCTGACTCCCACCCTATTGCCACAGATCTTCTCCACTGACCTTTCAAATCCTCTCTGGTGTCCCCAGGTTGAAAGATGCAGAAGCCTCCAGTGTTGCTGCTGATTCATAGGTTGGGCCCCGGGGCAAGGCTGGGGCTTGATCCTGTCTTGCTGATGCTGAGGTCTGGGCTGGATCCAGAGACTTCTTCTGCTGACCTTCCATATCCTTTTTGGGGTCTCTGGACTGAGAACTCTGGAAGCCATGAGTACTGCTGCTGATTCAGAGGTTGGGCTCAGGACCTGGCTGGGGCTGGATCCGGGCTGCACCAGCATGTCCTCCAATGGGACTCCTACCCTAGTGTCACAGACCTTTTCTGCTGAGCTTCTAAGTTGCCTTTGGCTGGATAATGTTTTACTTTTTTTATGTTCTGATGATCTAAAATTTGTTTAGAGTCATTATTTAAAGAAATTTGGAGCAGTTTTGGGGAGAGTTTGGACAAGTTTCTGCCTTTACTCCTCATCTTGACTCTACCTCTCCATAGATTTCCTTAATGATATTTAAAAACTCTTATTCTTCCTCTAAGTCCTTTATTGCAGCCTGCTAATATTAACCATAAGTTTCTTTAGTGCCTCTGTGATATGTTTTAAAATTTCAGAAACTGTAATATCCTATACTTCACTCCTATACAGTGATATTAGTAGGAAACTGACATTAAAAAGCCAAGTTAGCTAGATGGAATAGAACATAGAGAGCTGGGACTGGTGTCAGAAAGACCTGAAGTCAAAGAGGAGCCTCAGATGCTACTAATTATGTGACCTTAAGTAAGCCATTAATTTTTATCTTCCTCAGTTTCTTCAACTATAAAATGGATGTAATAATTGTACCTACCTCCCAGAATTGCAGTGAAGATTAATTATTTGAATTATATGAAGAATAATTAATAATTTGTAATGCCCTTAGCATAATACCTGACAAAGCATGGGGATTTAATAAATGCTATTACTATTGTTATCAGTTTCTATAAGAAGTTTGGGGTCATTGAAGGAGCTTTGAAACTTCCTGAAATTACCTGAAGGCAAATCAGCCTGCTTTCTTCTTTATGTTCAACTAGAACTTTTTATAAATGTGTGTGTGTGTGTGTATGTGTGTGTGTGTGTGTGTGTGTGTGTGTGTGTGTGTGTGTGTGTGTAAAAGCAGTTAGGTGGTACAGTGGGTAAAGTTCTGGTCCTGGAGTCATAGACTTTAATTCAAATTTGGTTTCAGGCACTTACTCAGTGTGTGATCTTGAGTAAATCACTTAATTCTGTTTGTCTCCCTTTCCTTATCTGGAAAATGGAAATTTTTATTGTAAAAAGGAAATAATAGAAAACTATTCCAATACTTCTACCAAGAAACCATAAATGACAAAATGAAGACCCCATGACTAAAATGATGAACATATATATATATATATACATATAAACACATACATATGTAAAAATGGCATATGTGCATATATATTTGTAATTGATTTCTCTCTATATATATATGTATACACACACACACACTAACACACATAATGAATAGTAGAATCATTGAAGATCCTGATGAAGATGAAGAATAGATTGAGGAGGATCAAAGCATAAGGAGAAATAGAATAGCTGATGATTGGTTGTGATTAGGAAAAGGAATTTCTGAGTTCTTGATCAAAGTTGACAAGATTAAGATTATGCCTAGAGTGTGGAACTAAATAGATTGAGGAATTAGGAGGTTAAGGTGTTTCAGAAAAACTAGATAGATAGTGTATGTATATAATATGTGTGTATGTGTGTGTGTTTGTGTATATAAATAAATCCCTCCATACATAATGATAGCAATAATAATAATAATAATAATAATGTATAGTAATATTCTTTGTTCCAGACACTATCCTGAACACTTTCCAATTATCTCATTTGATCTTCACTACAGGTAAAATAGGTGCTATTATTATCCCCATTTACTGATAAGGAAATGAAGTAAACAGAAGATAAGTTACTTGCTCAGTAACACAGCTAGTAAATATCTGAAGTAAATATCTGCCAGGTATACAGGAATTGGGATAGAGAGGGACTTATTATGAGTTTGGAACTGAATTCATTTAGAAAGGAGGAAGAATGTTTCTAATGAATTTTTTGCCCGATCATGTAAAATGACTCATGAAGTAAAAATGAAAAGCATATGAATAAAACAATAAAAGGTATTCCATTTTTGTATCTTATGGTAATATCGTGCTGAATTTGTCATTTCCTTGCAAAATCTGCAACAATTAATATTTGAGTTTCTTAAATATGGCCTTTCTATAATTTCCAGTAGACATGCCCTAGATTTACATTGATAGAATAAACTCCACATTTATTGAAACAAAATTCACAACTCAGATATTTATTTGATACTTTTTTGTCAATATATTGTTGATTGATTTCATGTGTTTATCTCCAATGTAGAGCTTTTTGATTCCACTTTTGAATATTAGACATTTCATAGATTCTATTTGATGGTAAAGAATGGATAACAGTAAATAAGACCAGTGGCAGGTACCAGTTGTGAGTCTTTACTATTGGTCTGAGAAGTAGTATCTATTTTTCCAGAAATATTTGTGTAATTTTTATTTATCATGTGTCCTAATATCAATTTACCAGTCCATTTCCTTTCGTTTAGTGAGGAAATACCAGTCATTGTATAATTATCTTGAGGTAATGGGCCCTTTGTTTTATTAAGATATAGGAATTTGTTTAGACGCTTTCTAAATCTTTTTTTTCATCTCTTTTACTGTCTAAAATTTTATGTTAATACATTTTAAAATTTATTGTTTGTCATTGCAATTTTAAAAAATTATCTACTTGGATTTTGGAGTTTGCAGCATAAGATTTTGTTTTTCTGAAGGTCTGTGGAGTCTTTAAATTGGCAAACTGTTTTCTGGGTTCAGAAGTTTGGGACAATTTTGTTGTGTCCATTTCATTGTGATGTTCAGGATTTTTTGTTTTGTTTTGTTTCATTTTAGCTTGTTATTTTCCTCTGGGAGATCTGTGATCTAAATTGTCTCTATATATCCTGACTTAAAATTCAATTGTTTTGCTTGCATAAAGATCATAGCTGTGGCATTTGGGTTGGAAACAGGACTAGTGGACTTGGTGGGTATATTGCTGCTCCCAGGGATCATGTGTTCACTTGCCGTTGATTTATTTTCCTCTGTTTTGTATTTTATTTATTTATTTTAAAATTGATTTCTATTGCAAGTCTGTGGATCTGTTTGTGCAGCCTCACCAAAGCAAGGTAGACAGTGGGAGAAAGAGAAGTTGAAAAACTTCATTAGGAATTTGATAAAAGCCATCTTTAATGTTAGTTTGTTAAGTTGTTATCTCATTACATTTTTTGGTACCTTAGACAATGGGGACAGTTTACTGAAGCAATTTTCATATAATTCCTTTTTTTTTTTTGGATAAATTTGAAAGGTAGTAAGGATCAGATAAATTGTCTATTCCTGCATCTTATTTGTCATGTGACCTGGTGAGCTTGTTACTTGCTATAAATCTGCCCTTTCACTGAACTTTGACTTCAGGATGACAGTAAGTCTCTTGACATACAAAGTTACAGCTTTCTCTTTGGTAAATTTATACTGGATTTAAATTGTTTCCGAAAGACCATGGTATTTTAAAATATTATTTATAGTAATTGTATTTTCTATTTTAAAATTCAGGTTTAGAACTCTGATATATATAATTTATATATAAATATATAATATATAAAATATATAATTTTTCCTTGATATAAATTAAAATTTTGCCTTATCAAGTCCAAATGACATTTTAACATTATTGGAGAAAGTTTTTGTAAAATGAAGAAAATGTTTAATGTATTTTTTTGGTTTAGCTATCTATCTTCATTCCATTTATGTATGTCATATAGTTAATATATTTTGTCTGAAATATTATTTATTATTTTATTATTTTTGTTAATTTTTCATTATTTTTGTCATTATCATTAGTCAAAAAAGAACTCAGCATAGAAACTACTTCTTGTGACTTGTCCATGGTCACACAAGCAATACGTAGTATTCAAGTCTTTCTGACTTTAGAGTGGTCCTTCATCTATTACATCATGCTGCCATTCAGCCATTATTATAATTATGATTTAAAGATTTTTAAACAAAAGGTAAATAGGTATTATTTCATTCATTGTATTGTATTCCCAGTGCCTAGCACAGTGCTTGGCACATAGTAGACACTTAAATACTTGTTCATTAATTGTTGGTGAATAGTTTTGATCTTCATAAAGGTCATTTAGATCTTCAAAATGATAAATTCTATTTTATTGTCACAGGCTAAACCTGGCTTCAAAGCTATTCTTTAATGTTTTTGTCAATGAGGATATCATTTAACCTTCCTAAGTCTCAGATACCTCATTTGTAAAAATGAAGGCAGTACACTAAAGGATTCCCAAATCTTTTTTCTATCTTTTGATCTCTGATTCTATGATAATCATTGGTTTCACAGATCATATCATTTGTCACAGTGGACTTAATTGAGAAACTATTGATAGTTCAAAATAAACATTCACTTGTAGGGAAAGGAGATTTAGAAAACAACTTAGAACATATTTCTTATGAATGCTGTCCAGGAAAACCATTTTCCTAATGTGTAGAGCAGGGCATTTGGTTAAAGCATACAATGTAAATATTTAAGCATTCTTATGTCAATCCAACAGGACTAACACCTACTCAGAATGGATTTAGATGAAGTTCTTGGAAGGAACATACCTCAGAATTTGACATCTCTCAAAAGTTCATAAGGGAAAGTTGGAAGGATCATAACAAAAAGAAATTAGGGAAGCAAGCCAATGTGAGTTATGCTTGCCAAGGGCTACAGATTTGATTTCCAATAGCTGTGCCAATATTTGGGGAGTTGGGGTTGACTGTTCTGTTTAAATAAAAAGAAATAAATAGAAGCTGACATGGAGCTCAAACTAAGGCAAAGGGAGTTGGGGGGGAGGGGGTTTCCTCTCATTCTACCAAGGGAGCAAGTATCTCAGGCCTGTCTAGAATCTTGTCTTACAAAAGACATTTTAATGCATTATCCAGAATAAATTTTAGGAGCTGTTGGTTTCTGAAAAAATGCTGCTTCTGCACAAGGACCTGCACAGCTCTTTCCCTGACTTTTTGGGATTTCTTTTGAAAATTGGAGCCATAGTCTTAACATGCAGAAAGAAGTCCTGGATTGTTGTAGAAACCTTAAGGCTGTTTCATTTAGTGGTCTCATTTGTTAAGCAACAAGGGACATATCTGAAATCTGTCAATCAGTGTAATGTGTCCCAAAAGAAATAATGCAGAAAGGTAATTATAGTTCTTAAAATATCAGGCATTGCAGAACACAAAGACAATCTAGGTTACTAGGACAATCTAGGAATCAAAAGTCTTAAAGGCTACAAAGTATGGCCTCTCTCTGTTCTACAAGTTTCCTTTTTAGCTCATTTGGAATTACATGTATACAATGTTCCTTTTTGTTTCACTTGTACTGTGGCAATCATTTCCCTAGAAGTCTGCTCCAGATTGAGAGCTGTCCTCTTCCCCAGAAGTAGCCAATGTTGGGCAGAGGCAATAATACACACTGACACAAATTCAATCTTGAGCTCACATAATTTAACTCCCAGTAGATCATAAACTCTTTGAGATTAGGGACTATTTGGTTTTATCTTTGTTTTGATAGGACATTGCAGAGTGCTTACCCCAGAAGAATCACTTAAAAATTGCTTGTGCCAATAACAGCCATAGGGAAAATGCTTTGAATTACTAATAATTAAAGAAATCATATTAAAACAGCTTTGAGATTCCACCATACACCCATCAAATAGACAAAGTAGACCAAAAAAAGATGACAAATGCTGGAGGAACTGTGGGAAAACAGGAATTTTAGTAAACTGGGATTATTAATTGATCTACTTTTATAGGAAAACTATTAAACTCTACATATCCTGTGACGCTGATATTTCTAAAAGGTCTATACCCCAAAGAAATCAATTAAAAAAAAAAAGAAAAGAGCCCATATGTGCAAAAATATTTATACCAGTTCTTTTTGTAAAGAATTTGAAACTGAGGGAATGTCCATCAGTTGTGGTGTGACTAAACAAGTTATGATATTTGAATGTGATGGAATACTTTTATGCTGTAGGAAGAGAATGGTTTTAGAGAAACTTTGGAAAACTTGTATTAATTGATGCAAAATGAGGTGAGCAGATCCAAGAAAATGATTTTTATAACAATTTCATAAAAACAAACAATTTTGAAATACTTAAGAAATCTGATCAATTATAATCCTAGGGGAAATGATGAAGCTTGTTACCTACCTCTAGTTAGAAAGGGAATGGACTCATGTGTATATACATATACACATACAAAACCAACTTGAGTCAAATGTTGAATAGTAATAAGTAAAGATATGGCCTGTGGGATTAAGAGAGAGAATAATAAATAAAAAAAATTATAAAAACAAAACTTTGAGTTTTAGTCCACTATTTGTAGGGACTGAGATGTATAGGAGAAAATTTGCTCTGGTTCATGGGAATGTTTATGTACAGGCATATCTCAGAGATAATGCAGTTTCAGTTCCCAGACTCCCACAATAAAGCAAATATCACAATAAAAGGAATCACATGAATTTTATGGTTTCTCAGTGTATATAAAAGGTATGTTTGTACTATACTATGGTCTATTAAATATGTGATTGTATTATGTCTAAAAATAACAATATACATACATTAATTACAATATTTTATTCCTAAAAATGCTACCTATCATCTGAGCCTTTAGCAAATCATAATTTTTTGCTGGTGGAAGATCTTACTTCATTGTTGATAGCTGGTGACTCATTAGGGTTGCTGAAGGTTGGGATGGCCATGGCAATTTCTTAAAATAATGCATCGGTGAAGTTTGCTACATCAATTAACTCTTGCTTTCACTTGCACAACTTAGAGGCAATTGTAGGGTTATTAATTGGCCTGATTTCAATATTGTTGCGTCTTAGGGAACAGATAGCCTGGAGAAAGAGGTAGGGGGCAGCTAGTTGGTAGAGCAGTAAGAACATACATATTTATCAATTAAGTTGGCTGTCTTACATGGGTGCTTTTTGTGGCATCAAAGATCAATGATCACAGATCACTATCATAGATATAATAATAGTAAAAAAGTTTGAAACATTATAAGTATTACCAAAATGTAACATAGACCAATGATTTAAGTAAATATCTTTGGAAAAATGGTGTAGATAGGCTTTCCCAATGGAGGGCTGCCACAAACCTTCAATTTGTAAAAGATTCAATGTCTTCAAAGTGAAACAAAGAGCAGTAAAATGAAGTATGCCTGTACTTTGGTCCTTACTACAACATTCCAGTAAATATTCCTTTGTAAGTACTAATTGATGTTAATTCATTATTAAAGAAATCAGGGAGATATCAGTGAGTTAAATGATATTGGACCCTACTCATTAGTGATATTAATGAAATCATAGCTGATAGAAGTTTAAGTTGACAGTATTAGAACCCCACTGCCTTTGAAGTATACACTTAGATCTGTGTAGATCTGAAGAGGATCTTCTGAAGAGGAAATGTAGCTAGCTAAGTTTTTAGGACCCAACCTCCATGTGTGTGAATGTGTGTGTGAGGGAGAGCAAAGAAAGGGGGGAAGGAAGGGAAGGATGGAGGGAGAGAGATGGAGGGAGGGAAAAGGAAGAGAGATGGAGGGAGGAGTAAAGGAGGACCAAAGGAGGGGCAGAGACAGAGACAAAGATAGAAAGATAGAGAGAGAGATCTGAGAGAGTAAGCCCAGAACCTCATTGCACTAGAATATATATGTGAATATGTGTGTGTGTGTGTATACATGACATTTTAATATTATAAAATGAAGCAATTTACTTGGCCTGCTTCTTTGGTTCACTAGGTCCATAGTTATTACTTCCCTGTAACTTGCACCTGGAATGCCTTTGTGTGTAGAACTGTATAAGAAAAGAAGGGGACGGTTTTAGAGAAACCTGAGAAGATTTGTATTGTGATACAAAATGATATAACCAAATCCAAGAAAACAATTTATATAGCAACAATATTATAAAGGGAAACAATTTCAAAATACTTAAGAAATCTGATCAACTACAATTCCAGACAGACATAGTCTGTCATTCTAACCCCTAGATCTCAGTTTGAGGTTGAGGTGACTTTATTGCTCTGCATCTCCCTTTTACAGAGAGAAAACTTTCTAGCCAAGATGACTGCCTAAAAGGAGAGAGATGATCCAACTTTTACATATCTATTCTAGCAAAAAATCTGAAATTCATACCAGATCAAATAATAGTTAAGAAACCCAATGATAAATTATAATAAACGACTTCTTCTTCCCCAGAACTATACAATTAGCCCAAAGACCCTTTGCAATGAGAATTTTCCAGTACAGACTTAAAAAAAAAGTCAGTAGCTTTCCAGCATGACCAAATGAATCAGAGAAACATGTAGTTTACAAGGCTCTTTGTCAAAGGGGAGGAAGAATGGAGGGACTCCCCAAGAAACTCCTAATATGATCAGACAGTCTTAGGGTTTGGAAGAATCTATAGCAGAGACCCTAAAAACCAGTAGTAGAAGCAATCTGTGACTCTGTGGCACTTAAGTGAGCCCAGGAATTCTGAGGTCCCTTTCATTCTATCCTGAGATACCACAATGGATCTTGAAATTTCAGTGCTCTGAACCACAATGATCCAATGAAGCCTAACCCTAAGAAATGGAGGTCAGTGTAGGAGCCCAGATGAACTAGAATGAGACTAAGGTATAGCAACATTAATGTTTTCAGCGAGGATTGAGGTAGTTAAATAAGGGAGAAAGAAGATCTGGAAGTGGATTGGTTCTATTCTGAGAGCTTGAAGTGGAAAAAATATAAGGGAGAATAAAAGCACTATGCTGATATAGTCAGGAGGAAGAAGGGGATAAAGCTTACTACTTCGATAACTGGGGTTTCATAAGGAGAGTATAAAAACATAGAAAAGAGGGTTGGATGAGCAAATATAGAATCAGAAAGACTTGAATTCAAATGCAGTGTCACACTAACTAATGACCCTCAGTTTTCCCATCTGTAAAAAGGGGATAATACCAGCACTTATCTTGAAGGGTTGTTTTGAGGATCAATGAGATGATAATT
>JAJPUD010012420.1:16571-28923 GCA_023553655.1 Myrmecobius fasciatus | reverse complement strand
AATTTCAAGGGAATTAATGAAAAAAAATGCAAATGAGGGTGGCCTAGCTGCACCAGATCTAAAACTATATTATAAAGCAGTGGTCACCAAAACCATTCGGTACTGGATAATAAATAGAGTAGTGGATCAGTGGAATAGGTTAGGTTCACAGAACAAAATACTTAATGACAATTGTAATCTAGTGTTTGATAAACCCAAAGACCCCAGTTTTTGGCATAAAAACTCACTATTTGACAAAAACTGCTGGGATAATTGTAAACTAGTCTGGAAGAAATTAGGCATTGACCCACACCTAACACCATATACCAAGATAAGGTCAAAATGGATTCATGATCTAGACATAAAGAATGATATTATAAACAAATTAGAACAATGTAGGATGGTTTACCTCTCAGACCTGTGGAGAGGGAAGGAATTTGTGACCAAAGAAGAACTAGAGGTCATCATTAATCACAAAATAGATAAGTTTGACTATATCAAGTTAAAAAGTTTTTGTACAAACAAAATGAATGCAGACAAGATTAGAAGGGTAGCAGTAAACTGGAAAAATATTTTTACATCCAAAGGTTCTGATAAAGGCCTCATTTCTAAAATATATAGAGAATTGACTCAAATATATAAGAATTCAAGCCATTCTCCAATAGACAAATGGTCAAAAGATATGAACAGACAATTTTCAGACGAAGAAATTGAAACTATTTCCGGTCACATGAAAAGGTGCTCCAAGTCACTATTGATCAGAGAAATGCAAATTAAGACATCTCTGAGATACCACTACACACTTGTCAGATTGGCTAAAATGACAGGAAATGATAATGATAACTGTTGGAGGGGATGTGGGAAAACTGGGACACTGATACATTGTTGGTGGAACTGTGAACGGATCCAACCATTCTGGAGAGCAATTTGGAGCTATGCTCAAAAAGTTATCAAACAGTGCATACCCTTTGACCCAGCAGTGTTTCTACTGGGCCTATATCCCAAAGAGATTTTAAAGGAGGGAAAGGGACCCACATGTGCAAAAATGTTTGTGGCAGCCCTTTTTGTCGTGGCAAGAAACTGGAAATTGAAAAGATGCCCATGAATTGGAGAATGGCTGAATAAATTATGGTATATGAATGTTATGGAATATTATTGTTCTGTAAGAAATGACCAACAGGAGGATTTCAGAGAGGATTGGAGAGACTTGCATGAACTGATGCTGAGTGAAATCAGCAGAACCAGGAGAACATTATACAGAGCAACAAGACTATAGGATGATCAATTTTGATGGACATGGTTCTCTTCAACAATGATGTGATTCAAACCAGTTGTGCTGCGATGAAGATAGTCATATACATCCAGAGAGAGGCCTGTGGGAACTGAGAGTGAACCACAACACAACATTTTAACGCTTTCTGTGAATATTTCCATGCATTTTGTTTTCCTTCTTAGGTTGTTTTTTTTTTTTCTTCTCTCTTTCTAGATCTGATGTTTCTTGTGCAGTAAGATAACTGTATAGATATGTATACATATATTGGATTTGTCATATAATTTATCATATTTAGCATGTATTAGATTACCTGTCATCTAGGGGTGGGGGTTTGGGGGGAAGGGGGGGAAAAGTTTGGAAACAAAAAAAAAGTTTTTGCAAAGGTCAATGTAGAAAAATCACTCATATGTTTTGTAAATGAAAAGCTTTTAATAAAAAATAAAAAATAATAAAAATTTAAAAAAAAGAAATCATAAAGGAAGGAAAAGGCCCCACATGTGCGAGAATGTTTGTGGCAGCCCTTTTTGTAGTGACTAGAAACTGGAAATTGAATAGATGCCCTTCAATTGGAGAATGGCTGAATAAATTATGGTATATGAATATTATGGAATATTATTGTTCTGTAAGAAATGACCAGCAAGATGATTTCAGAGAGGCCTGGAGAGACTTATATGCTGAGTGAAATGAGCAGAACCAGGAGATCATTATACACGGCAACAACAGTACTATATGACGATCAATTGTGATGGACATGGCTCTCTTCAACAATGAAATGTTTCAAACCACCTCCAATTGTTCACTGAAGAAAGCCATATACACCCAGAGAGAGGGATGTGAAATGTGGACTACAACATAACATTCTCATACTCCTTGATTGATGTTTGCTTACATTGTGTTTCCTTTATCTGATATATCATTTGTGTAGACAAGATTTTTCTTGCACAACAATGACAAGTTTGGAAATGTGTATACATATATTCGATTTGCCAATATTTTAACATAATTAACATGTAGTGAATATCCTGCCATATAGGGGAGGGGTGGGGAGTTTGGGGGAAAATCTGTAATGGAAAGCTATGTAAGGGTTATTGTTGAAGAATTACCCACACATATGTTATGCAAATAAAATAAAAAAAATTTATAATAATAAAAAAAGCGTATCAGATTTGAAAGAAAAACAAGTGGAAATAGAATTGGAGGGTAATAAGGGGTAAGAGAATCTCAAAAAAAAGCCAAGATTTTTTTATCTTGAACAGGGAAATCAAAAGAAAAAAGAAAATAGCTAGATGCTAAAGAGATATCCATCAACTGGGGAATGGCTATTCAAATTGTGATATGTAGTAATGGAATAACATTGCATTTTAAGAAATGAAGAAATGACTTAAGATAATTCTGGGTATTATGAACTGATACAGAGTGAATTGAGCAGTACTAAGAGAACAATTTAAACAAGGACAAAAACACTGAAAAGAAACGCAATATTGAGAGAGTTAGGAACTTTGATCAAGGCCCTCACTAATCATGACAAATCATAAAACACCTGACACTTAGATAATGGATTCAAGTTGCAGAATATTCCTTTTGCTCCCCTCTTCTTAATCTTTTCAGTTTTTTTTTTTATCTCTAGGTCTTTAATTGGGTAGCTGGCAGGGCCAGTTAGCAATAAAGATGCCAAAAAAAGAGGATCATTGAAATATTTTCAAAAACACTCAGAAGAGAATGAAAAAAAGTTCAGAAGGAATCACAGAGAAACAGGACAGTTTTGAAAGGAATGTGTGGGATTAATATATACTTTAAAAATGAGAAAGTGGCATGAAATGGAGATTCACTGTTTTCCATGCAATCTTCTTTTTGTGTTCTATGATATACATGGAAATGCTATTTTTTGATCATTAAGTTCAAAATAAAATTTTAAAAACCTCCAAAGAGAAAAAGCAACAACTAGCCTCCATAGAATTTGAGGGTTCACCATTCCAAAGTACTTCTGCCAGTCATCTGGTGGGGAAGTTGGCAAGAGAGAAGTTGTCCTCATTAACACCTTTTTTTGCCAGTTTTCCTTCTGCTCACTCTTGGCCTTTGGTTCCAATTTGGCTAACTGGATTGGCAAGACTATTGCTGCTATATTTTTAGAAAGAACCTGAGAAGGAGTAAAATCCATTCTAGCACTCTTACCCATTCAGATTCAAAGGGCAGAAATTTCCATTAGATTTATGTAGATTCTTGTTGAAGAGAAATTGTCAATGCCTGACCTTCACAATTACTAGTAAAGGAAAATTATGTTTGGTAAAGACAAGTTTAAGACATAGCACCATGGAAGCTGAATATGTTACTAGTGCCACTCTAGAGAAGGATCCATTTCTCTCAGGGCAGAGTGGGTTGGCCAAGAGTCCCTTCTCACAGAAGAACTTGACAAAAGACCTTGGAATTGCCATCTCACCAAATATAAAAACATTTTTTAAAATAATGAAGTGCATTCAATTATATTGGTTTCTAAAATAGTGTGGAAAAAAGGTTTTTTAATCCATGATAAATAAAATTAAAGTGGTAAATTATTATTCATTTCATTTTTATCTCATACATTTTTTCATATTTTATGGGATAGAAATAAGACCCAGATCTGTGATTTCATTAGCATAGAGAACACTCTGGATGAGGAAACTCTTGCAGCCAACAGCAACATATTCACTGTGATTTATAGTCTTAGGAATTTGACCAGAGGCCTGAGAGGTTAGGTGATTTGCCAAAAGTGATACAGTCAGTATACAAGTTAGTTAGGTGGCTCACTGTATGAGCACTGGACAAATGAAGAGGATCTAAGTTCAAATCCAACCTCATCTACTTACTAGCTGTGTGATCCTCTGCAAGTCACTTAGGTTCTGTTCATTTTAATGCCCTAGAGAAAGAAATGATAAGCCTCTCAAGTTTCTTTGCCAAGAAAAGCTCATGGACAGTATTGGCCCTTGAGTGTTTTACAAGGCATCCATATATATGTGTGTGTGTATGTATGTATATATATATATGTCTATTTCTATGGATATAGATAAATATGTACAAATATAAATTCTGTAGTACATGCATATAATTCACAAATAAATAAATATACAGATACTGGTATTGCCAAGCCCAAACAATACCTTAGTGATAAGTATTCATGCAGAAGGAGATCCAGTTTATGAGATAAAATTCAGAAGGGGGTCAAAGCTTTGTGATGAAGATCAGAGCCAAGGAAATAGTTGAGGGTAGAAATGGATTATTAATTGGCAAATTCTTCTGAGAACTGTATTAAGTGTTACTGTGGTATGTGGAAGAAATAGCAAACATGATTGCTACCCCTGAGCATTTATAAATTTGAAAAACTTGGAAGAATCACCGTTATCCCAATTGTGGTACTCTCTTACCAGGGCTCTTTTTAACACCTGCTTTTTTGATCATTAAGTCCAACATTAAAATTTTAAAAGCTTTCAAAGAGACAAATTCATGCTTTCTCCCATACAGAAAAGAATGATAGTGGGAAGCAGGAAATGGGGCTAAATCAAGATGGAAGGAAAGCAAGGTATAGATGAGGGTCTAAATGGCTTTAGGTAGAATAGGGATCAACATTAAAAAATCCAAGGCCTAGTAGTGAAGAAAAGATTTAGCCAAATTTCTGAAATTCCAAATTACCAATTTAATTGACTATATTTTGCTCTTGCAGTTAATTTTCATTGAGAAATAAAATGAGTTGTTCCTAGAAAGGTTCTGGAAAATAAGGTTGATAAGGAAGAGACTATAACAATTAGAAACTAGAGAATTTCTCAGAATGAGAGAAGAGACAGGCTGCAATTATGCACTCCACATGCTCTGTTCATTTCAGTGCTTAGAATTCACTCAGCTAAATCCCAGAGAGATCAAACAAAAAGTCTTTGTGCACTCTCAGCCAGTAAATACTGATGTATGTATGTATGGGAAAGCTGTTTTGAATTATTCAGTTTCAGTTCCTGCTAATGTAGAGCTGCTCTCTGAATGTGCTCAGAAATCATTTGTCACATTAATTTTAGAACTGTCTCCTATGAAAGGGGTTTTCCCTAATATCTAGCTGAGTTTCCTTCAGTTCATCAATAGCACATCAATTCCTTTTTATCTCACCCCAAATGTTTTCATATTGCCTTAAAATATTTATCCTGACTAGTTTCCCATCTTACTGGAGTCATCTCATCTTGCTTCAAGCAGAGAATTTCCTTTGAAGTCAATAGTAAACTAATCTCATGAAAAACTCCAAGGTGGCATCCAAGAGGACAAGAAAGAAAATTCATTTGATTTTTTCTATCTTTGAGCCAACTAGTGATACCTTCAATTCTTTCCAACTTAACCCCAAGAAAGTTTTCTTTTTGAGAATTCTTATAATTCTATTTCTCAATTTTTTTTTGTTTTTCTTTTTGTTACTGAAATACACTGAAAGATATGCTAAAATATTTATAATAATATTCTCCATGATAGCAAAGAATTGCAAATAATGTAGAAGCCCAACAATTAGGGAATGGCTAGAAACCTATGCTATATGTGCATTAGTAGGGGATCTGACTATTGAGAGCTCAGTACTTAAAGCACTTAAATATGCTTTCACTGGTATGAATCCACACTAAAATATACCAGTTTATGGGCATTTATAATGGAGAGGCCCTGACTCACACTTCATAGCAAATAAATATTTTCTTGATTATTTCTTATTTGCTTATTGCATGATGAAGAAAAAGACTTTTGTTTGACTCCTGAGCTGGAACTGAGGATAGACTTAAGTAATTTCTCTCTCTCTGTCTCTGTTTCTGTCTCTGTGTCTCTCTGTCTCTGTCTCTGTCTGTCTCTCTCTCTGTGCCTCTCTCTTTCTCTCTGTCTCTGCCTCTGTGTATGTCTCTCTTGTCTTTCTGTCTTTCTCTGTCTCTATCTCTCTCTGTTTCTGTCTCTGAGTCTGTCTCTTTCTCTGTCTCTCTCTGAATCTCTCTCCTCACTTACCCCCATTACCATAGTGATTTTTGAATGAGAAAGAAATATGTTGGCTATTTTAACTTCCTATCCAGCCTCCATATTGTCCTGAACACATAACACCTCATTTCTTTTGTTTCTTTAGCTTCATCATTTCCTGATTTTAGGTGAATGAGTACCAGATATGGAACAAATCAGGTTATTCCCTTATGAACTTTGAAAAGTTGAAAGATTTATCAGAATTTCTTTCTATAACTGGAGTTGATAGAAGCAGAATTCAATTGAGTGCATATCTATTCCTGAGAAGCAACCTGCTTGACCTAGGCCACCAGTAAATTGACCAGGTAGCTAGGATATCCTGTCTCAAATAAGGAAAAAACTTATCCACTAGCTTTTTTACATCTTAAATAAACTTGGTGAGGATTCCTAGGGCCAAGAAGAACCTTGAGAATGAACATTTTGTAGCAACCTCTTCAATTGTGTACGCAGGGACAAAGTGAGTATATAAAAGGGAAAATGTATTCCTGGTTCAGAGGAAGATGACTTTTGTATTTCAATCCTTACTATATCTTCTCAGTAAATATCCTTTTGTGAAAGTTAATAAATGTTCAGTAGTTTATTGATATTTGGAAGAAGTTGAGTAGTAAAATATTGGGGAACATATGAGATAAATGCTCATGGCATTTTAGACACACCTAATTTTTCAGGCTTACCCTTAGGACCCTGAGGATAGCAGTATCCAACTATCCCATAGGGACCAAATCTGCCACTATGTATAGGAGTTGAGAGAATGAACTCAGCAAACTGCACTATGTATAAGTGCAGTGGAATGTTAATGCACATAAAATATGATGATTATAAGTGATTCAGAGAAAGATGGAGACATTTGTCAAAATAGGTGCAGCATGAAATGAGTAGAAGAAAAAGAACAAAATATAAAATGGCTATAGCAATGCAAATGAAAAAAAAATCACTAAAAGGAAGTCAAATTCTGCAAAATTGAAAAACCAGTGAAAGTTTTGGGAAAAAAGGTAACAAAATATATATCCTTTCTTTGAATAGGAGAGAATAAGGGAGCAACTAGGACAGAAAGTTTTATATATATATACATATATACGTGTGTGTGTATGTGTTTATATACACACATATACACATATATATACATATATATGCTCACAAACATATTCAACGTATCAGATGTTTCTGCTTAATTTTATTTTTGGTTTGATTGCATGAAAGAGTTCAATCTGGATTGAGAGATGAGATTTTAGTCAAAATCACAGTGATGTAAACATGTTGAAGGAAAAAGAGGAGGAAGAGAAAAAAATGTACTGAAATGAGTTGTATATTTTACAAAAACATTTACCATTTCTATCTCTCAAAAATAAAAATATAAAATAAAGTAACAAATAATAGTATTAATAATAATAACAAATAATAAAATAAAAAGTCTACAGCAGAAACCAGTTATAGCTCATTTGTATCCTGGCTTAGAGGTTGCTTCTATCTATTATATCATGCTTCTCTACATCAATAAAATCATCCCTGTCCTTCCATTTTGCCCAACAATAGGGAGGGGACAGGAAAATACATCACTGTAATATGTAGAACAAAGAAGAAATGTTTCCATATAGCACTTTATTAGATCCACATAGTGGTAGGATAGATAGGAGTAGGCAAATCCAAACATCAAGCTATAGTGTCCACGAAGGCCAGCTATTTGTCTCATCTGTGCTACTTTTTGGCAGGGTTATTGAAGGGGTCAGGAACCAGAAACAAACAAACAAGCTTATTATGTGCCAAGTACTGTGATATGCACTTTAATACATATTATCTCACTTGATATAATTTGATTATTGAAAGCCTATATTCATGCTCTGAATTCCCTGATTTGTCATTTTACTGTAAGTTCTTCCTATTAACTTTACCTATTAACTTTACCCCTGATTCACCTTTAGTTGCCTTTTCATCAAGTCCGTCAAGTCATTGTGATATGATATCAGGAAAAAGAGAGCTTTCTTTTTGTAGCTCTCCCACCTCTCATTCTAGTCACTTCCGTAAGAACAGGTGATCACTGGGCTGTTTTGTGTTCCACTTATGTGCCTTGTCATGGACTGGATTCATGTAGTTCCATTTTCCACTTTCTCTGTCTTTTATGTCAAGAAGAAGGAAGCCAGCTTGTTCTTTTTAAAATATCCCATGAAAGGCTATAAACTTTTAATAGGCTTATAAATAAGATACTTGCAACTTGGTAAATATTTCCTGTTTTCTTGAGTGACTGTCCCTTCCACCTCATCCCAGCTGGTTGTTCAAGCAATACTTATAAAGAAAAGGAGCCAGAGGAGGCTGGCCTTTGGTAATGCATCAGACATTAAAACACTGAGAAGGTCAAAACATTATAGTTTACTACTCTCATGTTTCACCAGAGATAGGAGGCATTAAAATTCTGCTACTGTACCATATCCTTGTGACAAAGGTAATAATGAGAAGGAGGCATCACACCAAATGAACCTATTCTAATGTCACTGGTGATAACAGCAGCAAGAAAAGTACCTATATCACCAAGATTTCTTTTTATCTTAAAAAGAAATTTTTTTGCTGTTTTTCTAATTCCAGAACCTTGAACCAGATATCAAAAAAGTAGCACTGTTCATTGATCAATAATGTCAAACTATAAGGGATGTGCTGTAGTGGTGATTACTCAGATATCCAAATACATTCATGATCTCATTGATTCACATGCTGCAGATTGAAACTCATCCATGCCTGCCCATCCTACACAACTCTGGTTCATATCCTCCCCAGAAGGGATTAATCATTATAACAATAATAGCCAACATACTGTGGTATAGAAGAAGTGCTAAATTTAGAGTCAGGAGAAATCTGATTCTTGTTTCTGATATTTACAAAGTACATGACTATGGGCAATGAGACTCATTAGACAGCGAACTGACCTTGGAGCCAGCAAAGCTTGGATTGACAGTTTGGGTGGGCAACCCTAGGCCAGTCACTTAGTCTCATAGCTCTGGGACTTTAAGTCTTTAAGGTAAAGAGACAGTGTTAACTTGCATTGGTAGAAGGTGTTTCCTCAAGTGGGAATGCCCTATATCAAAGAAATCACAAGTTTTATTCCTGTCCTAATTTTTTGACATAGGCAAGATACTTTTCTCACTTTCCTCATTTGCAAATTGGAAATAGTGTTTCTTGTAGCACTTACCTCTCTTGGTTGGTGAGATAAACAAACAAGACATATAGAAAATGATTTGCAAGCTTAAGGATGTTATATAAATGGCCACTATTTTAATTATATAATAATTTCAGAGTTTTTTGCTCAAGTTTAAATCATACATACTCTCATGGTAATAAAATCTGTTATATTGGCAGAAAGTAGGGATGGGATTTTAAAGTTAAAATACTGTGTAACTGATGCATTGTTGGTGGAGCTGTGAACGGATACAGCCATTCTGGAGAACAATTTGGAGCTATGCTCAAAAAGTTATCAAACTGTGCATACCCTTTGACCCAGCAGCATTTCTATTGGGCTTATATCCCAAAGAAATCATAAAGGAAGGAAAGGGCCCCACATGTGCAAGAATGTTTGTGGCAGCCCTTTTTGTAGTGGCTAGAAACTGGAAATTGAATAGATGCCCTTCAATTGGAGAATGGCTGAATAAATTATGGTATATGAATATTATGGAATATTATTGTTCTGTAAGAAATGACCAGCAAGATGATTTCAGAGAGGCCTGGAGAGACTTACATGAACTGATGCTGAGTGAAATGAGCAGAACCAGGAGATCATTATACACGGCAACAACAGTACTATATGACGATCAATTGTGATGGACATGGCTCTCTTCAACAATGAAATGTTTCAAACCACCTCCAATTGTTCACTGAAGAAAGCCATATACACCCAGAGAGAGGGATGTGAAATGTGGACCACAACATAACATTCTCATACTCCTTGATTGATGTTTGCTTACATTGTGTTTCCTTTATCTGATGTATCGTTTATGTAGATAAGATTTTTCTTGCACAACAATGATAAGTTTGGAAATATGTATACATATATTCGATTTGCCAATATTTTAACATAATTAACATGTAGTGAATATCCTGCCATATAGGGGAGGGGTGGGGAGTTTGGGGGAAAATCTGTAATGGAAAGCTATGTAAGGGTTATTGTTGAAGAATTACCCACACATATGTTATGCAAATAAAAAAAATATTGTGCTCAAAATAAAATAAAATAAAATAAAATTCAAAAAAAATATTGTGTAAATAATTAAGGTAGCTGAGTGATGCAGTGGATAGTATTTGGAGCATCAATTCAAGAAGATCTCAGTTCAAATTGGACCTCATATATTTACAAGCTGTATGACTCAAGGGAAGCCATTTAATTTCTGTTTGTCTCAGTTTTCCTAACATTAAAGTGGATGTATATTAACAGCACCTTTTTATAACAAAGCCACTGGCACATAATAGAAGACATAAAAAATGCTTGTTTCCTTCTTTAAATGAAAACAGCAGGTTTGGAGTTAGAAGGTGTGTGGTTAAATCTCTAGCACTATTACTTACTAGCTACATGAGCTTGAGCAAGTCACTTGAATTTTCTTTAATAGCAACATTGGATAATAGATTTAGGGCTGAAAGATATATTAGAAGTAATCTAGTCTAACTTCCTTATTTTACAAATGAGGATACTGAGGTCCATATGAGATTAAGTGAATTGGCCAAGATCCCAAAGCTAGTAGTTGGCAGGATGACGAATGAAACCCAGATTCTCCAATTTTGAATTCAGCACTATTAATACTGTCTCCAGCTTCCTCAACTTCAAAAGAAGTAGGCTGAACTAGATCAGTGCTTCCTAGCATTTTTTGTTCTATAAATCTTTTCATCATCTTTATCATCATCAGCAGCAACAGTAACACAAATAAAATATGTTGTGGGAATCCCCAATTTAATATACTACTCACAATATTCTTTTAGATTTATGCATTATATCCTCACAATTGTCATGACAATTTTTGCCTCCAAAGGTCGAAATATATTGGAGAAACATATATTTGCAATAGTTAGGTAGCTATATAGTGCTTAAAGTGACATTAAAGAATGTTTTTAGCACAACCTCTTTGAACCTTCATTGGGAACTCTTAGGGGTAATAAAACCACTAAATGGGAACAATTGAATTAGATTAACTCAATATTAAAATACTTTCCATTTCTAAATACTGCAAAATACAACCACCATGAAATTCTTCACATAAGGAAAATATTTCAAAGTTCTAGCCTATGACCAACATACTTAATTACTTTTATGCTTTTGTCAATCTGTAATTTTCCTTAATGTGGGTATTCCCTCAAACAAAACAGATTGCAATCTATCCATGATCATTCATTCTAGGTAACTATTTTCCATGTTCTCTCATAAATCTCCATTGAGAGGGCTGGCAACCTTTCTATAGATCTCTTGACATTAAATGAACACTAAAGTAGCACCTAATTTATCCATCTTTCATTTTTCACTCCCATGAGCAGATTATATGACTAGCTTGTCTTCTTTTTCAGTCTTCCCTTTCCCTAATTATATTTCTTTAATTTTCTAAATTAGGGGCATAAAGAACTTGACTCAGTTACATAGAGAGGAAAAACTAAGTCTGTCTAGAACTGAGAATACCTATTTTCCAAACATAGTATTCTGTTGAATGCTCAGTACATGGAGTCAGTCTGGATTGATGCTGTGAAAAAAAAATGGCTTGAATGGGAGAGTAGACTGGATTGTCACAGAAAAACTATACAAAGTTGTTAATGATCCCACATTTCTCCATGAAATGAAGCCCCTCTTTCAAACATGAGTAATCTTCTATGGGTACCTTATCTCTGTCAGTCATAGCACACTATCATCTCCAAAGAGTTAAAGTAATAGGTTGGCCAAAGGGCAATAGAATGGAATGTGGTGTATGAGTAGGCTGCAGAATATTCTTGATGAATGACTATGAACCAAAATCAGCATAAAGATTATCGTGTCCCATTTATTTCAAGCACTATTTCATATAAAATCATTTTTTATTTTTTAAATCTTGTGTGTGTGTGTGTGTGTGTGTGTGTGTGTGAGAGAGAGAGAGAGAGAGAGAGAGA
>JAJPUD010012420.1:0-16561 GCA_023553655.1 Myrmecobius fasciatus | reverse complement strand
AGAGAGAGAGAGAGAGAGAGAGAGAGAGAGAGAGAGGCAATTGGAGTTATGTGGCTTGCCCAGGGACACACAGCTAAGAAGTGTTAAGGATCTGAGGCTGGATTTGAATTCAGATCCTCCTGTCTCCAGGACCAATGCTCTATCCACTGTGCTATCTATCTGCTCCCCATATAAAAATCATTAACAATAATTATTCATCTAGTTGTAATTCTTTCTAACAGACTTTGGAAAGTACCAAGTAGGTAGTTATCTTTTATCTATGAAGATAATGTTATTGAGTATGCATCATTTGGGTATATGCTTGAGTTGCTTTTCTAGCTGATGAATTTGTATGGATAATAATTAATAATAATGATAATACCTAACACTTATATAGTGACTACCATGGGTCAGAAACTCTGCTAAATGTTTTCCCAAATATTATATCATTTGATCTTCACAACATTCCTGAGAAGGAGGTATTATTATTATCCTCATTTTACAGATGAGGAAACTGAAACAAACAGAGGTTAAGTTACTTAAACAAGACCGCATGAATATGTTAAATGTCTAGGCTTGTATTTGAACTTGAGTCTTTTTTATTTCAGGCCCTCTATCACTTTGTCATCTGTCTATGGTTCCTTTTAATGATATAACAGAAACATAGCCACAGAAACAATTTTCTCATAAGGAAATGATAATTAATTATATTATAGTATCACAATGCATTTTATATATATTAGCTCTTTTGATTTACACAACAATACTGTGAGGTAGGAAATGTAAGGAATAAAATTCAATGCTATTTTCTTTTCTGTCATAGAGATGACATATATGACCTTGGATCCATTAATACTACATTTGCCAAATGAGTAATGAAAATATAGGGTTCTAGTATTGAAAAACAGAACTATACATGTGAATCTTAACTTTTAAATTTAACTCCTACTTTTAATCCCCACAGGATATTTAAATTCTCACAGATTATAACTATAGACATATTGATTATATGAAAACTTGTCTTTTTGGTCTATTATATCTATTGAGTGACCCAAGGAATCAGACCATATTTCATTTTCACATATTATCTAGCCAACTATCAGACCATCTCACCAACTCCCTGTGACCACGTAGGTATCTTCTAGACTTCAATCTCCTTTCACCTGCTCAGAATAAAACCACACCTCTCCTATATGTGTTGTTTATCTCTATTAAAACTCTTCTTTGTCAAAACGTACATTCCATAAACATAGCATTATTCCATGCACAGGAGTTAGCACTCAATCAAGTACCTTTTCATTCATTTATGTTCAATGTATGGCCCTTTCTTTGGGACTATCTTAATAATGAAATATGAATCATCTGCTGGTTAACCTGACTGATTCTCCTTTAATCAGATCTCTGCTCTGTGTCAAATACTGTGCAAGGTAATGTAGATATAAAGACCAGAATATCAAATTATACTTGCTATCATACCACTTTTCAACCATTTTCAAGTTGACATGTTTCTGCACTCTAGCTTCTAACTTTGATCTATAATCATGTACCAACTCTCATCCTGGAACCCTGTCACTTTTTGTAGACCCAGGCCCACTAGACTGTCTCTCACATTCCTTCCCCCTTTCCTCCATAAATGCTTTTTTCTTTCCATCTGTAGCCCTGAGCATAGTAATAGTATGTCCCTCAACTGTCACATGGCTCCAGTCACTATCACTTTATCATTCTCCTTTCTCTATCTAAATCACTCATCCTGATTTATTGCTCATCCATATGTTTGCTTTAGCCTTTCAGATATAAGCTGCTGCTGCTGCTTTTTTGGCTAATCATAATATTTAATATGGCTTATAGTAGGAGGAAAGTATTCTATTTTCAAATAATCAGTTATTGCCACATTCCATTTACTCCCTAAGAAGTGAAGATAAACTCATGATCTCAAATTGCATATACATTTGTTCTACATTAATGCTATACATGTTTTTCACCACATAGTATGCAATGATATAATATTGAATATTAAAAATTTGCAAATTCAGGTTAAACTGTATCCCCAAACTGAATTTGGCCAATGTGAATGTAGGAAGAAGAGAGTGTCATATGTAATATGTAAGAAGTTTCAATTACTCAACTGAAAAATTAATCAGTTCAGTGATGAACTTTTTTGGTCCATTTTTTTTTCATCTAGTAAGTTTGGTAGGAACTCTTCAGCATAGTTTGACCTAACATGCAATACAAAAGAGTATAGAATTTATATTTTTGAAAGGTATAGCATGTATCTTTATGCATACATCTATACTGTCTATTATTCAATATGATGTTAAACAATCCTATAATCATGATATTCTTCTTGTGAAAACAGTATTATGTTGTCTTTTTCATTCTAACTGCTAAATAGTTCCAGCAGAAGATACAGTTCTCTAACTCTGTCTGAAACATCATGTAAGTAACACTACATTTTTAGTTATCTTTGTTATTTTCATGCTGTCTCAGAAAGGAGAATTTTTTAAAATGGAGAACAGAAATCAATCTTTATTTTAGCATTACTATTGCTATTTAGTCATTCAGTTGTGTCCTCCTCTTTGTGACCCAATGGACCACAGTATGCCAGACCCTTCTATCTTTCACTGTCTCCTAAAATCTTTCCCAGCTTATATTCATTGCTTCTATGACACTACTGTCCTTTGTCATTGTCTTTTCCTTTTGACTTCAATCTTTCCCAGCATCAGGGTCTTTTCCCATGAGTCCCATCTTTCCATTATGTAGCCAAAGTATTTAAGCTTCAGCTTCAGTATTTGACATTTTAGTGAATAGTATAAGTTAATTTCTTTAAGTATTGACTGATTTGATATCCTTGTTTTCCAAGTGACTCTCAAAAGTCTCATCTAGAACCACAATTCAAAAGCATTGATTCTGAGGTACTCTGCTTTCCTCATGGCACAACTCTCACAGTCATACATTGCTGCTGAAAAAAAACCAAAGACCTCTGTTGGCAAGGTGATAGCTCTGCTTTTTATTATGCAGTTCAGATTTGTCACAGCTTTCCTTCTAAGGAGCAAGTACTTTTTAATTTCATGGCTGCAGTCCCCTTCTGTAGTGATCTTGGAACCTTAGAACATAAAATCTGGCACTACTTTCATTTCTTCTCACTTTCCAGGAAGTGATGGGATCAGTTGCTAAAATCTTATTTTTTTTTTAATGTTAAGCTTAAAGTCAATTTTTGCACTCTCCTATTTCATCCACATCAAGAGGCTTCTTAATTTTTTTAAACTTTCTACCAATGGAATGGTATCATATCCATATTTGAGACTGCTGATATTTCTCCTGGCAGTCTTAATTCCAGCTTTTGATTCAGCTAGCCTGGCATTTAGTATGATGTATTCTGCATGTGTGTTAAATAAATAAACTGATAATATATAGCCTTGTTGTATATCTTTTCCCATTTAAAAATAATTAGTTCCATGTTTGGTTTTAACTGTTGCTTCTTGGACTGCATGGAGGTTCCTCAAGAGATAAGTAAGATGATCTGGTACTCCCATCTCTTTTAGTCTTGTAATTAAGCTAATTTGCTCCATAGCTGGTCTTTGTCGCTTGCTAATTTCTTCTGGCAGACATGTAGTGCTGAATTTAGAGGAAGCAAATAGTCAGGCCCTATACTTTCCATGGATCTTAGTCTACTATATCCATTTAGGAGAGGTAAACATCTCATTCATCTTAGTTGGTAGAATTGAAATGACTAATTATTTGAATCTCAAGACTAGTTATTGAATTCTTCAGGATAGCTTTAGTCTTATCATGTATGGAAGATTCTGTTGATTGGTTAATTCAACTAAGAGACTATTAATCTCATGGGGCTATTTAGGAGAATCCAATGGCAATTTCTCAAAATGAATTTTGAACATGATTAGACACATAATTTAGAATTCAGGAAATCTTATTAGAAAAGGTTTAGAGAAATGATAGATAAGAGTTTATGACCAGAGATTCCAAGTTGAAAGGTAATGTAATCTTTTTTTCATCGTGGCTTTCAGGGAGTCCGATAATCCTTAAATTGTCTCTCCTGGATCTGTTTTCCAAGTCAGTTGTTTTTCCTAGGAGATATTTCATATTTTCTTCTATTTTTTCATTTTTTTGTTTTTGTTTAACTGATTCTTGAAGTCTTATTGAGTCATTTACTTCTATTTGTTCAATTTTAATTTTTAGAGTATTATTTCCTTCAGTTATCTTTTTTAGCTCCTTTTGTAGCTGGCCAATTGAATTTCTGGATTCAATGCATTCTTTTTCCATTTTGCCAGTTTTATTTTTCAGTGAATTGTTGTCTTTTTCCAATTCACCAATTTTGTTTTTCAGTGAATTGTTGTCTTTTTCCAATTCACCAATTTTGTTTTTCAGTTCACCATTTTTATTTTCCAGTGAATTGGTGATTTTTCCAATTCACCAATTTTGTTTTTCAGTGAACTGTTTTCTTTTTCCAATTCACCAGTCCTATTTTCCAGTTTTTGATATTTCTGTTGCCCTGATCTCAATTTATTTCCCCATTCTTCTTCTAGCTCTCTTTTGAGATTCTTAATGCAATCATCCAGGTAAGCCTTCTGAAAGGGAGACCAACTTAAGTCTGCCTTTGTGGCTTCATCTGGGATTGTTTTCATAATGTCAGGATCTGGGGACTGTTCTATTTTTTCTCCGTAAAAGCTTTCTATGGTGAGAGCTCTCTTCTGCTTCTTGCTCATGATTTAAAGTTGGGATATTGGTCAAAAGCCGAGAAAACTGCAACAATTTATATTTGCCCTGGGGCAGTTTGCCGAGTTGACTTCCGGTCTGAGGCTGGTCGGGCTAGATTTGCACCAGGACCACGTTTTCAGCTTTTCTCAATCCACCCCCTTCCAAAGGCAGATCTGCCAAAGCACCTGCCTGCAAGCAGAGCAAAGTGGCCCAGGCGTCTCCCAGGGGCTTCCTGGGTGCCCAAAATCCGCCCCTCTATCGCAGCCCTGACTTCCGCCCCGGCTGGAGTCCGATCGCGACCGGAGGCCGATTTCCCCTGAGGCTAACCTTCTCCGGAGTTCTTTCAAGGTAGATCTTTTATAGAAGTGCGTTGTAGTCCAAATGCTTGGTGAGGACCTCACTCAGGAACCAGTTTTAAGGCTTACTTTCTGGATTTGAGGGAATTGTCGGAGGGAGTTCACAGAGAAAGCTGTCCGCAGTTCGCCATCTTGGCTCCGCCCCCGAAAGGTAATGTAATCTAATGAAAAGAACACTGGAATTAGAGAGAAGGAAATCTAGGTTTGAGTCTTGGCTTTCCCACCAGCTTCCATGTGATTTTGAGCATTATCTTCTCTTGATGGCCTTTAGTCTCACCTTTACAATGAAGTACTGAATTCAGTGATCTCAAAGAACTCTCCAATTCTTATATTCTACAATACCAAAGACAAAAAAGAAGGAATATGATTTGGGATAGAAGATTTTTAAAATGAATTCAACTATAACTTTGTGAATAAATCCCCCTGATTGGAAAAAAATGAAGTCTTTTAAAAAAGCAACCAGCTGTAGGCTTACCCAATACCTGGATAGAATTCACACCTTATGTTCTTTTGTCTAGGCTATATTACAACATTCACATACAAAAAAGGGGCTGGAATTCCTTCTAGAAAATATGGTATCTTATGTGAGAGCATGACACATTCCTCAAAAAAAAAAGTCAGCAAAGCAAAAAGAAAACAGAAATGAGATCTAATAGCCAATAAAAATTCAGATTAACATGAGGAGGTTAATCAATAGAAATACATGGCACGAAGAAGAAAGTGGGGAAAAGACAGTTGAAAGTTTGGATGCAACTAATACATATGAGGCTCTTGTCTTCATTGGGAGTGGGGGATGGAGAGAGCTTTATGTCCTGAAAAAGCAGATGCTTAAAGAAGAATCATTCAGTATGGGTCAAAAGAAAAAGAAATAAGTAGTAGTGATTGATTATTCTTATGCCAAAAAGATACCAAAGCAAGCATTTTTTTGACTTGTAAACAATTGAGACGTAAGTCTTTCTTCAGTCTTATTCACAAAGATGGGATTCAGTGGTAAAGAAATTATCCATATATCTGCAGGAGCATTCTTTCCAAAAAAAAAAAATAATAAATTCTTGGCTTGACTCAATGATCATTTCACTTGTAAAGGTGGAGGAAGCCACAAGAAAATGTTATCTTTCTGATAAACAAGGAAGAACTGATTGGTGAAGTAGAAATGACCAGAACTTTTGTAAGAAGTGATCTCATCATCTTAAGAATCATGGCTTCAGAGAATTTAATGCTTACTCTACATTTTCAGAGTACATTTGAAATTTTTAAGTGAAAGAATAAGTAGGAGGATCATGATTACACAGTCTAACACTTTTCTTAAAATAGCTTTTTATTTTCAAAATACATGCTAAGATAGTCTTCAACATTCACTCTCCCAAAACTTTGTATTCCAAATTTTTCTTTCTTCCTTCCAAGCCCCTTTCCTAGACAGCAAGTAATTCAATATAGGTTAAACATGTGCAATTCTTCTATTTCTACTTGCATAATTATAATGCTGCACAAAAAAAAATCAGATCAAAAAAGAAAAAGAAAAAAATAGCAAGCAAACAACAACAAAAAAGGTGAAAATACTATGTTGTGATGGCTCTCTCCATCACAAGTCTATTGTAATTTGCCTGAATCATGTCATTGTTGAAAAGAGCCATGTCCACTACAGTTGATCATCAAATAATCTTGTTGTTGCTCTGTACTATGTTCTCTTGGTTCTACTCACTTCACTTGGCATCAGTTCACATAAGTCTCTCCAGGCCTTTCTGAAATCATTCTGCTGATCATTTATTATATCACAAAAATATTCCATAACATTTATATTCCATAACTTATTCAACCATTTTCCAACTGATGGGCATCCACTAAGTTTCCGCTACGAAAAGGGCTGTTTCAGGGGGGTAGAGCCAAGATGGCGGAGTGTAGACATGACTCTCTGTGAGCTCTTCTTCCCTCAAACCTACAGCAGATTAAGCCTCTGAACTGGTTCTGGAGTGAAATCTCCCCCAAATACTTGGAGTACAACACATTTCCATCAAAAATTACCTTGGAAGAACTTTGGAGCAGGTCTGTTTCAGATGGGAAGGGGATTGGGTGGTTTGACATGCTCAGGCGGCAGCGTGCAGTCAGGGCAGGAGACCGGGGCTAGGATGGAGCATGGTAGATTCTAAGCACCCGGGAAGTCCCTGGGAGATGTTTAGGCCACTTGGCTCTGCTTGTGGGCAGGTGCTTTGGCAGATCAGCCTTTGGTAAAAGGTGGATTGTGAACAATTGAGAATGCAGGCCTAGCCCAACAAGCCCCACACCAAAATGTAAGTCAACTACCCAAACTGCCCCAGGGCAAATTGAAGCAACTGCCAGGCCTCTGCTTTAAACAGACTCCAAGCTCTAAAAAAAATGAGTAAGAAACAGAAAGATCTCTCATCATAGACAGTTTTTATGGAGAGAAAGAAGGGCAGACCTCAGATCCTGAGGTTCCTAAAGGTAAATCAACTCCAGAGGAAGCCACAAAGGCAGACATGAGCTGGTCCCCATTTCACAAGGCTTATCTGGGAGATTGCATAAAGAATCTCAAAAGAGAGTTAGAAGAAAAATGGGGAAATGAATTGAGATCAGTGCAAGAAGGATATAATGCCCTACAAAAAAGAAATGAAAAAGACACCCACTCACTGAAAAACAAAAATAGTGAAATGGAAAAGACAACAACTCACTGTAAAACAAAATTGGTGAAATGGAAAAAGACAACAATTCACTATAAAACAAAATTGGTAAAAATGGAAAAAGACTGAAATGAATAAAAAAATTCAATTGGCCAGTTACAAAAGGAGCTAAAAAAGGTAAATGAAGAAAATAATTCTTTAAAAATTAGAATTGAACAAATAGAAGTGAATGACTCAATAAGACTTCAAAAATCAGTCAAACAAAAACAAAAAAAAATGAAAAAAATAGAAGAAAATATGGAAGAAAGAATTCCAGAAGAAAATAGGAAAAAAAACTGACTTGGAAAACAGATCTAGGAGAGAAAATCTAAGGATTATTGGACTCCCTGAAAGCCATGATGAAAAAAAGAACCTAGATGCTATCTTCCAGGAAATCATGAAAGAAAACTGCCCTGATGTTTTAGAATCAGAAGGCAAAATCACCATCGAAAGAATTCACTGATCACCTTCTGAAAGAGACATCAGGATAGTGCACTATGACCAAGTAGGATTTATACCAGGAATGCAAGGCTGGTTCAATATTAGGAAAAATATGAGCATAATTAATTATATTAATAACCGAACTAACAAAAATCATATGATTATCTCCATAGATGCATAAAAAGCATTTAATAAAATCCAACAGCCATTCCTACTAAAAATACTAGAGGGTATAGGAATAAATGGGCTTTTCCTTAAAATGATTAGTAGCATCTACTTAAAACCATCAGCAAGCATCATGTGTAATGGAGACAAGCTAGAACCATTCCCAACAAGATCAGGAGTGAAACAAGGTTGCCCACTGTCACCATTAATATTTAATATTGTATTAGAAATGTTAGCTTTGGCAGTAAGAGAAGAAAAGGAGATTAAAGGAATTATAATAGGTAATGAAGAAACCAAATTATTATCCGTTGCGGAAGATATGATGGTATACTTAGAGAACCCTAGAGACTCAAGTAAAAAACTACTAGAAACAATTCACAACTTTAGCAAAGTTGCAGGATACAAAATAAACCCACATAAATCAGCATTTTTATATGTTACTAACAAAGTTCAGCAGCAAGAGATACAAAAAAGAAATTACATTCAAAATAACTTGATAATTTAAAATATTTGGGAATCTATCTGCCAAGGAAAAGTCAGGAACTATATGAACTAAACTACAAAACATTTTCCACACAAATCAAGTCAGACTTAGTCAATTGGAAAAACATCAATTTGCTCATGGGTAGGCCAAGCGAATACAATAAAAATGACAGTATTACCCAAACTAATTTACTTATTTAGTGGCATACCAATCAAACTCCCAAGAAATTATTTTACAGATCTAGAAAAAATAGTAGCAAAGTTCATCTGGAGGAACAAAAGGTCAAGAATTTCAAGGGAATTAATGAAAAAAGGGTGATGAAGGTGGCCTTGCTGTACCAGATCTAAAACTATATTAAAAAGCAGTGGTCATCAAAACTATTTGGTACTCGCTGAGAAATAGAGCAGTCGATCAGTGGCATAGGATAGTATCAGAGGACAAATTAGGCAATAACTATAGCAATTTAGTGTTTGATAAACCAAAAGACACCAGCTTTTCGGATAAGTACTCACTATTTGACAAAAACTGCTGTGAAAATTGGAACTAGTATGGAAGAAATTAGGGCTTGACCCACACCTAACATTGCATACCAAAATAATATCTAAATGGGTTCATGATTTGGATATAAAGACTTATATTATAAGCAAATTAGAGGAACATAAGATAGTTTACCTCTCAGACCTGTGGAGATGGAATAAATTTATGTTTAAAGAAGAATTGGAACTCTTAATTGAACACCAGATAGATCATTTTGACTATATTAAGTTAAAAAGTTTTTGTACAAACAAAACTAATGCAGACAAAATTAGGAGGGAAGCAATAAATTTGGAAATCATCTTTATATTTCATGGCTCTGATAAAGGCCTCATTTCCAAAATACATAAATAATTGTGTCATATTTATAAGAATTCAAGCCATTCTCCAATTGATAAATGGTCAAAGGATATGAACAGACAATTTTCAGATGATGAAATTAAATCTATTTCTAGTCATATGAAAAGGTGCTCCAAATCACTATTGATCAGAGAAATGCAAAGACAAATCTGAGGTACCACTACACACCTCTAAGATTGGCTAAAATGACAGGAAAAGATAATGACAAATGTTGGAGGGGATGTGGGAAAACTGGGACACTAATACATTGTTGGTGGAACTGTGAACGGATCCAACCATTCTGGAGATCAATTTGGAACTATGCTCAAAAAGTTATGAAACTGTGCATACCCTTTGACCCAGCAGTGTTTGGGCTCTTTCCTTCCTTTAAGATTTCTTAAAGAAATCTTAAAGGAAGGAAAGAGCCCCACATGTGCAAGAATGTTTGTGGCAGCCCTTTTTGTAGTGGCTAGAAACTGGAAACTGAATAGATGCCCATCAATTGGAGAATGGTTGAATAAATTATGGTATATGAATGTTATGGAATATTATTGTTCTATAAGAAATGACCAGTAAGATGATTTTAGAGTGGTCTGGAGAGACTTGCATGAACTGATGCTGAGTGAAATGAGCAGAACCAGGAGATCATTATACATGGCAACAATAAGACTATATGATGATCAATTCTGATGGACATAGCTCTCTTCAACAATGAAATGTTTTAAACCAGTTCCGATTATTCAGTGAAGAAAGCCAGAGAGAGGTATATGAAATGTGTACGACAACATAACATTTTCATGCTTTCTATTGATGTTTGCTTGCATTGTGTTTCCTCTCTCAGATTTATTTTCTTCTTATAGATATGATTTCTCTTCCACAGCAAGATAAGTGTGAAAAAATTTGTCAAGTATTTTAACATAATTAACATGTAGTGGATTTCTTGCCATCTAGGGGAGGGGTGGGGACTAAGGGGGAAAATTTGTAATGGAAAGCTTTGTAAAGGTCAATGTTGAAGAATTACCCATACATATGTTTTGCAAATAAAAAGCTTTAATAAAAATAAATTTTAAAAAATGAAAAAGGGCTGTTACAAAGATGTGGGTCCTTTCCCCTTTTTTATAATCTCTTTGTGATGTAGACCCATTAGAGCCACTGCTTGATCAAAGGGTAGACACAGTTTGATAGTCCTTTGGACATAATTACAGATTGCTCTCCAGAATGGTTGAATCAGTTCACAACTCCACCAATAATGTATTAGTGTCCCAGTTTTCCCACATCCTCTCCAGCATTTATCATTATCTTTGCCTATCATATTAGCCAATCTGAGAAGTGTGTAGTGGTTCCTCGGGGTTTTCTTAATTTGCTTTTGTCTAATCAATAGTGATTTAGAGCATTTTTTCATAGAAATGGCTTTAATTTCTTCATCTGAAAAATTATCTGTTCACATATCCTTTGACCATTTTGAAAATGGCTTGTATTCTTATAAATGTGATTAAATTCTTTATATGTGTTAGAAATGAGATCTTTGTCAGAATCCTTGGATATAAGAAAAAAATTTCCTCCAGTTTTCTGTTTTCCTTCTAATCTTCATAGCCTGAAATCCTGAAGAGAAATTGCTTTTAAAGGGAAGGGAAGCTATCAAGGACAAAACTTAAAATACAAAAAAACAGGAATCATTTCAAAGAAGAAGAATTGTGGCAGATATATAAAGTGACTTATGAGGATGACCAGGAACACATTTTACTTCATAGATAATCACAAAAACTTGTAGGTGCTAGAATAGTTCAGGATTGATAAAGCTCATAATGAGTCCCAGTTGATGGATTCAAAGAGTATGTGAAGGGAACAGAATAGCATCAAAAAAGGAACAGGACTACTGCATGGGGAATATAGGAAGAAGTTTAAGAACAGCAGAGATATAGCAGGCATAGTTAACTCTTATTTTGATCCTGCCTGTTATCCCAATTTAAATCATATTTGGTTGGGGAGCAAGAGCACAAACGTGATTAATATTTTAATTATTATAATTAATAAAAATATTCAAGATAAATAAGGATATTATATGAAAATACTGACTATGTTATTCTCAATAAGTTCAAGGCTCCAGATCTAGCTGTATAATACCCTGGATCTTAGGAAACATAATTTCAGAGCCACTATCAGTGATCTTTGAAAATTTATGGAAAATAGGTGAGAACCTCAGTTATGGGATGGCACAAATTTACCAATTAAAAAAAAGGAGAGACAAATCTCCAAATTGTAAGCTTATGGGCATGACTTCAGTTCGTAGAAATGCCTATCATAAATTAAAGGGGATGATTTGTGAAAATTTAGGATTGGAATTGATGTTCACTAATAGGCACCATGAATTCATCATGTCAGATAAACTTCACTGAATAAATAATGTAATATATATAGAAGTTTAGCCACTTTATCCAAATTTCACTGAATTGTTTAACAAAGTCTCTCATATTTTTCTTCTGGGCAAAACAGAAAGTTGCATACTAGTTATTAGACAAATTATGTCAATTTAGAAATGGGTAAATAACCAGATGCAGTGCAGTGATTATATTATTAAAGGAGGTTCAATATCAACATCATTGGAGGAAGTGATTCTCTTCCATTGGAGTACTTCAAAGACAAGATGAGTTTGACTTTATGATATTTGACATTTTTGTTAATAATTTGTATGAAAGCATAGGTAGCATGATTATTAAATTTGCAGATGGCATAAGGTTTGTAGGGAGAGCTAGAAAGTTTGATGACAGAGATTAGATATAAAGGGCATCTAGGTAATACAGTGAATAGAGCATTGAACTTAGAATCAAGAAGACATCTTCATGATTTTAAATTCAGCTTCATATTCTTACTAAGTGTGTGAGTCTGGACAGGTCACTAAACTATGTGTGTTTCTGTTCCTCATTTGTAAGCTGGAGAAGAACATGGCATACCACTCTAAAAACTTCACCAAGAAAATCCTAAATGGAGTCTTCAAGAATCAGACCCAACTGAACAAATGATAGGATATAAAGAAATATGGTGTAATGATGCCTTTAATTTAGTAAGATGGAGTTTATTAGGAATACATATTAAATTCTACATTTGTGAAACTGAATTTTTTAGAAACCAAGATATAATAAGGGGAAGAATTGTTAGTCAATAATTTATTTTTAAAAATAGGTGAGTTTTAGGTACAATTCAAAGTAAAGACAATGCTGTATCATGGCAAGGAAAAGCACTGATATAATCCCAGGATATATGAAGAGGCATAGTGCTCAGAGTGATTATCCTACTGTATTTTATTCTTGTTTGTTTAGTTTGTTCAGTTCAGTTCAGAACTGTTCAGTTCAGTTCAGTTCAGATGTTTAGCCACATCTGCAGAAGGACATTGACTATGTTGAATGCATCCATAATGAAGATGGGGAGGAGGAGGGAAGGAAAGGAACAAGCATGTATTATGTCTATGATGTGCCGGGTACTGTGCTAAATTCTTTACAAATATTATTTGATTCTCACAACTACTTTAGGAGGTAGGTGCTATTATTACCACTGTTTTACAGTTTAAGAAAACTGAGGCAGGCCAAGATGGTGGAGTGAAAACGTGACTCTCTGCTTCCTCCTCCGATTTTCTTTCAAATCAACAATAAAATAAGCCTCTGAACTGATCTTCAAGTCAACGAATCCAGAAATATTTGGACACTGCTTTCAGTTACCTCTGAAGAACTTCATATCAGGTCTGTTTAACTCAGACGGAGGGATAAACAGTGGACTCGGGTGCAGGGAGGAAGTGAGGGTGGGACTCAGCTCATTGTGGCAGAAACTACAAACTCCAAACACCTGGAGTTTATCTGAGACACTCGGGATATTCTGCCCTGATTGAGGTCAGGTGTTCTGGCAGACTTTCATTGTTTAAGGAGTAATTCGGACTTAGTCCTAGCCCCCACAGGCCCAGCACCTTAAGTTAATATGCTGAATTGCCCCAGGGCAAAGAACTTCAGCCCCTGTTTTTCCCGAGCCTTAAAGAGACATACACACTGCCTAAAAAAAAAAAAAATGAAGAAGCAAAAGAGAGCTCTCACCATAGACAGCTTCTATCAAGAGAAAGAAGGGCTGACCCTAGATCCTGAGGTTCCTTCAGGCAAAGCTCCAGAGGAAGTTATTAAGGACCATCACTGGTCCCCTTTTCAAAAGGCCTTTCTGGAAGATTGCATAAAGAAGCTCAAAAGAAAGCTGGAGGATAAATGGGAAAATAAATTGAAATCAGTGCAAGAAGGATACAATATCTTGCAAGAAGGATATGATGCCCTGCAAAAGAGATATGAAAAAGACACCAATTTATTGAAAACTAAAATTAGTGAAGTGGAAAAAGACAACAATGCACTGAAAAATAAAATTAGTAAAGTGGAAAAAGAGTGCAATGAACAAAAAAATTCAATTGGCCAGTTACAAAAGGAGCTTAAAAAGGTAACTGAAGAAAACAACACTTTAAAAATAAGAATTGAACAAATGCAAGCCAATGACTCAATAAGACTTCAAGAATCAGTCAAACAAAAACAAAAAAATGAAAAATTAGAAGAAAATATGAAATATCTCCTAGGAAAAAATAACTGACTTGAAAAATAGATCTAGTAGAGGCAATCTAAGGATTATTGAACTTCCTGAAAGTCATGATGAAAAAAAGAATCTAAACACTATCTTCCAGAAAATGCTGAAAGAAAACTGCCCTGAGATTGTAGAATCAGAAGGCAAAATCACCATTGAAAGAATTCACCGATCACCTTCTGAAAGAGACCCCAAAATTAAAACCCCAAGGAATATTGTGGTTAAATTTCAGGACTATAGCACCAAGGAAAAGATTCTGCTAGCAGCTAGAAAGAAACAATTCAAATACCGAGGATCAATAATTAGAATCACACAGGATCTGTCAGCCTCCACATTGAAGGATCGAAAGGCCTGGAACCAGATATTCCAAAGGGCAAAGGAACTTGGATTACAGCCAAGAATAACCTATCCAGCTAGAATGAGCATTATCCTCCAGAGAAGAAGATGGTCATTCAATGATATAGGTGAATTTCACCTATTTCTAATGAAAAGACCAGATGTGAACAAAAAATTCAACATCCAAACACAGAACGCAAGAGAAGCATAAAAAGGTAAATAGGAAAGGACTCGAGAACTTTATTTCTACTATGGGGATACTTAAAATTTGGGGGTATAATTAACTAGATATTACTTTGATAATATGAAAAAGAAAACTAGAGGGGGAAAGGTTGTCATACTGGGGAAAAGAGGGAAAAAGTAGTAAAATAAGATCTAAAAAAAAGGAGGTAAAAGCAAGGTAAAATCTCTTGAAGAGGCAAAGAAAACCTAATATAATTGAGAGAAAGAGGGGAGGGAGATGAGCATTGAGTAAATCTTACTCTCATCAGGTTGGGTTCTAAAAGTGTATATCAGACACTTGTTTTCACTTAGAAACTTGTCTGTTGCTAGAGGGAAGTGGAAGCGAAAGGAGGAAAAGAAAGGGATAAACTAATAGAAGGGAAAATAGAAGAATCAGGGGAAAGGATTATAAAAGAGGGAGGGGATGTAAAGGGTGGTGGATTGTTTGGGGGAGGGGGTCATCAAAAGCAAAGTACTGAGGAGGGGGGAAGGGAGAAAGAGGAAAGGAAAGGGAAAAACATAACTTGGGTAAATAAGATGGCAGGAAATAAAGAATTAGTTATCCTAACTGTGAATGTGAATGGGATGAACTCTCCCATAAAGCGGAAGCAGATAGCAGACTGGATTAAAAACCAGAATCCCACAGTATGTTGTCTACAAGAAACACATCTAAAACATAGTGACACATAGAGGATGAAGGTAAAAGGCTGGAGCAGAACCTATTATGCTTCAGGTGAACAAAAAAAAGCAGGGGTAGCAATCCTTATCTCAGATCAAGTAAAAGCCAAGATAGATCTAATCAAAAGAGATAAGGAAGGAAACTATATTTTATTAAAGGGTACCATAGATAATGTAGCAATATCTATACTAAATATATAGTGCAATAGCATCCAAATTCCTAGGGAAGAAATTAAGAGAGATGCAAGAAGAAATAGATAGCCAAACGATACTAGTGGGGGATCTCAACCTTGCTCTCTCAGAATTAGATAAATCAAACCACAAAATAAACAAGAAAGAAACTAGGGAGATAAACCAATTGTCAGAAAAGTTAGGTATGATAGATCTATGGAGAAAATTGAATGGAGACAGTAGGGAGTTTACTTTTTTCTCAGCAGTCCATGGAACTTATACAAAAACTGACCATGTGTTAGGGCATAAAAGCCTCAAAATCAAATGCAGAAAGGCAGAAATAGTAAATGCATCTTTTTCAGATCATGATGCAATAAAAATCACATGCAATATAAGGCCAGGAGAAAATAGACCAAAAGTTAATGGGAAATTAAATAATCAAATCCTGAAGAGTGAATGGGTGAAAGAGCAAATCATAGACACAATCAATAATTTCATCCAGGAGAATGACAATAAGGAGACAACATACCAAAATTTGTGGGATACAGCCAAAGCGGTTATAAGGGGCAATTTTATATCTCTAGATGCTTACTTGCATAGAATAGAGAAAGAAAAGATCAACGAATTGGGCTTATCATTAAAAAAACTAGAAAAAGAACAAATTAAAAACCCCCAATCAAATACCAAATTGGAAATTCTAAAAATAAAAGGAGAAATTAATAAAATTGAAAATAAGAAAACTATTGAATTAATAAATAAAACTAAGATTTGGTTCTATGAAAAAAACCAACAAAATAGATAAGCCTTTAGTTATTTTGATAAGAAAAAGGAGAGGAAAATCAAATTGTTAGTCTCAAGAATGA
>JAJPUD010012419.1:27234-49385 GCA_023553655.1 Myrmecobius fasciatus | reverse complement strand
ATTGTCTATCACCTCGTTGGCATTTCAAAAATGATTTTTGATTGATTGATTGATTTCCACTAAGTTTTATCATTTTGGATGCCTATAACTCAAATGAGATATTTCATAGAGAGTGCTTTAAGAGATGGTTGTTGCCTTAAAGTCTTTCATTTTAGTGAATTTTATTCTGTCTCTACATCTCCTTGTTATTTAGGTCATAGATGATTATATTCTTACTTATCTATCAGTATTTTAGATGATTTTATGGATCAGAAGATCTGGGTCCTTCCTCCAGGAATGAAACATGTTAGTGAAAATGAAAGTCAGTTCTTAAGAAGCAGGGGGATTTCTGTGAAATCCTTTGGGATGAAGATTTGTAAAACTGAAAACAATAATTCCAATAAACTCTTACTAGATTATACAATTATGTGGTTTCTAATAAGGCCACTTCTTAAAGACAACAATTTTCTAAAAAGGGGAAGACATTAGTGATTATCCTCAACAATGAGTCATACTTAGAATCTATTGCTTCTCAGAATGAAGGAAGATGACTGGAAATTTTATCAGGGAAGAAACTTAGTCTTAGAGAGATAAATCACAGGCTTTCAGGACCTTTAGGGATTTGTTGTTGTTGCTGCTGGTGCAATTGTTTTTAAAAAGATAAAGGATTTGGGCTATACAAATCCTTTTTCAGCCAAAAAGTTCTAGAATGCAATGAACTTTCAATTCAATGAAATCCTTGACTCTGAAATTAATTGTTAATATATTAATGCATTAGTGATGGTTCACCCATCTGCCAAACCTTATGTAATTCTACAGAGACTAAGTGATAACTGTCTATTGGCCCAGTCACACTCCACTTGGGCTGTCTCTGTGCCCATGGTTAGTTCAGAGTATATCAATACAATATGCCCATTTTCTGCTAACTTTAAGTAATAACGAACATTTTTCTGAAGTAGTCAACCTAGATTTGCTTTAATCCTGGTGCCGTTATCATTTTTCTTCTTCTTCTTTCTTCTTCTCCTTCATCCTCTTCTTCTCTCTCATCCAGGTTGGAAGTTTAAGATCTCCCATCATCTTCATCCATCTGATCCTACTCTTACTGAGATAAAAGCTTTGATTTCTTCCATTTTAAATTGGAACTATTTCAACTTTCCTTAGATAATCTGATGCTTCCCTGCTCCCAGGAACTCGTCATATTAATGACAAACTTAATGAGGGCGCCTAATCAGCTTAGCCCACTGCAGCTCAAAACCCCTGTAGCTCAAGAGATCTGATTGTTCCAGTTTCCTTGGCAACAGGGATGGCAGATATATATGACCAGCATACCCAGAGCTCAATCTTGCCATTTCTAAAAATGTAAGAAAATGACAATTAAACACAGTAATGGCAAGGTCCTCCTGTATGAGTTTATTAAGCTCCTGGAATTGCTTATTTTCAAAGATCTCCTAAAATTGCTGTAAAGTAGGGAAGAGGAGAAGTTAAATACCAGAGTGCTAAAAAATTAGGAAGAAGAAAGTGTCAGTTGAAGAAATTAAAGCCATTTCTAGTCATATGAAAAACTGCTCTAAATCACTTTTGATTAGAGAAAAGAAAATTAAGACAATACTGAAGTACCACTACACACCTCCCAAATTGGCTAAGATGACAGGAAAAGATAATTATAAATGTTGGAGGGAATGTGGAAAACTGGGACACTAATACATTGTGGAGTTGTGAACTGATCCAACCATTCTGGAAAGCAATCTGGAACTATGGCCAAAAAATTATCAAACAGTGCAGATCCTTTGACCCAGCAGTGTTTCTACTGGGCCTGTATCCCAAAGAGATCTTAAAGGAGGGAAAGGGCCCCACATGTGCAAGAATGTTTGTGGCAGTCCTTTTTGTAGTGGCTAGAAACTGGAAACTGAATGGATGCCCATCAATTGGAGAGTGGCTGAATAAATTATGGTATATGAATATCATGGAATATTATTGTTCTATAAGAAACGACCAGCAGGACGATTTCAGAGAGGCCTGGAGAGACTTGCATGAACTGATGCTGAGTGAAATGAGCAGAACGAGGAGATCATTATACATGGCAACAACAAGACTATATGATGATCAATATTCTGATGGATGTGATTCTTTTCAATAATGGGATGACTGGGAAAATTCCAATAGACTTGTGATGGAGAGAGCCATCTGCACCCAGAGAGAGGACTGTGGGAACTGTGTGGATTACAACATAGCATTTTCACACCTTTTTGTTGTTGTTTGCTTGCTTTTCCTTTCTCATTTTTTTCTTTGTGATATGATTTTTCTTGTACAGCAGGATAAATGTGGAAATACATATAGATGAATTGCACATGTTTAGTATATATTTGATTACTTGCTCTCCAAGGGAGGTTGGTGGGGAAAGAAAGGGAAAAATTTGGAACATAAGGTTTTACAAGGGTGAATGTTGAAAACTATGTATTTTGAAAATAACAAGCTATTACTAAAAAAAAAGGCAGTAATTGGCAGCAGGGTAGTAAGAAAGAAATGCATTTATAGCTTCTCCTCTTAAGCCCTATCCTAATGCTTTATCATGACACAAAGATGAACCAGGATTTCCTAAGACTACATCAGTGATGCACTAGTTTTGCAAGGTCCTACCAAGCTTGAAAGGTTTTAAGTATGGATACAATGATAAGGCTATCATTAAAGGTCTAGCCTAAATAAATTTGGTCAGGCTTATCCTTGGGAGGATGGCTGACCAAGTGATTAATTGTTTTTGTCCACAAAAACTCATGAAGATCAATAGGGCGTGGAGGAATTGCTACCTTCATCAATTCATTCATTCAACAAGCATTTATTGAGAACTGATTGTGTGTCAGACACTGTACTAGGTGCTGGGGTTGCAAAGAAAAAAAATGGTCGCTGCCCTCAAGGAGTTAACTATCTATTGTGAAAAAAAACAAACAAACATAGATATAGGTAAGAAAATATAAAATACATGCAAACAAAATATAAATAATTTCTTGGGGGAAAGAACACTAGCAAATGTAGCATTCAGGATAAATCTCATGAAGGAAGGTTGTACTTGAGCTGAGACTTGAAGGAAGCTAGGGATTCTAAGGAGAGGTGAGAAGAAGGTGTATTTTAGCTATGAAGGGCCGACTGTTCAAAAGCTTGGAGATGGAAGATGGAAAGTTCTATGTGGGGAAGAGTAAGGAGGACAGTTTGGGTGGAATATCAAGCATGTGAAGTAATATGCAGCAGGTCTAGAAAAGTAGCCAGATTGTGAAGTATTTTGTATGTCAAATAAAGGAGTTTGTATTTTAGCCCCAAAGTAAAGGGAACTAGTGCATTTTCTTGCTCATGGGAGTCCTGTGCTTTAGGTAGAACAATTTGACAGGTGTGTGGAGGATGGATTAGTAGGAAAGTGGAAAACAGGAGGCAGTAAGGCCAATTTGGAGGCTATTAGAATAGTTCAGATAAGAGTAATGTAGGTCTGAATCAGGATGATGGCCATGTGAATAAAGGGAAAGGAAATTAGCATAAAAATATTGTGGAGGGAATATCAACAAGATATTCAAGATTGGTTGAGTATAGCGGATAAGGGAGAAGGTAAAGAGTCAAGGATGATACCAGAGTGTGACTCAGAAGGATGCTATTGCTCTCAACAGAAAAAGGATGTTACAAACAGGGATGGATTTTTGGGGAAAGATAATGGATTCTACTTTAGACAAGTTGAATTTAATCCCTACAGTTTGAAGTGTCCAGTAGACAATTGATGAAATAATGGAGCTCAGGAGAGAGATTAAGCCTGATAATATAGATAGAAGAATCATCTGCACAGAGTAGAGGCCTGAACTCATGAGAGCTGAAGAATTCCCCAAGAGAGAGTGTAGAGAGAGAGAAGAGGAGAGAGCCCCAGAATAGAACCTTTCAGTCCATCCACTTAGGGGATGGGATATAAAACACAACCTTACAAAGAAGACTGAAAAGGAATACCTATTCTGATTAAATAAATGATTTCTTAAAATTAATGCAGTGTGCATATTGATAGTATACTGCTAAAATTAATTTTCTGTACTGGAGATTAAACTTAGAACAAGAATCTAATAGCCAGAGGTAGCAAGGAATATTTCCACTCGTTTCACTTCTCATTCATTTAGCTTAATAGTCAGCTTTGTGATTTTTTGCAAATGCTATTTTTTAACTCAAAGCAGGAGATCACAATTTGCATACTAGTATTCCATAATTACAGCTGAGCCACTTTAATATAGTTCTCAAAGCTCATATTTTTTTGCAATATAATACATTATGGTTATGGAGTTTGTAAGCAAGGCTATGTGTCATTTGCCTTAGGTCAGGACCACAACATCTAATCATCAAAAAAAAAAGCATGATTAAAATTAAATGCAATGGGTGTTAAAATTGTACTTTTAGTACTGTTGGTCCTCAGAGGCACTCCTTACACCATTTGGGCCACCCTTCTGCAATCTGTTTATACTCAAAGTTTCTGCAGTTATTAGGCTAGCTATGGAAACCTTGTCATCAGCATTTTCATTCCTGGCCCTGTCATCCCAAGAACGATCTTTATCAAACTGTTCCAGTTATAAGACTCTGTGATTCACATGGCAAACACCAAATAGGAATTCAGTTCCTATTTTCTGGCTCATCTGTACAGAAGCATTATCAGGTATTCAGTCAAGAAATTCTTGTCTTCTGTAATTACCTTACCTGAGAAGCAGAAAATATTGCTCTTAATTGTTTTCAGATCTTATGTATGTGTTTATTGGGAAAGAAGGAAGTCCCTTTCCAAAGGAATTTTTCATGTCCCAGAAATTTCAGCATCTTTCCATAGAAAATAAAATGTTCATTTTCTCCACCTAAGGTATGCTATCTTAGGGAATTAAACTGTTACTCAGCATGAGCTTTTCCCCATCTTATTACCCTGGGTATAAATGCTGAATTTCAAATGGCCTTGGAAAAACACACATTTCATACTTGTGGTGTATTTAAATCTTGTTAGTTACCAATTACCAGATAATGCTGGCGTCTCCTAAAATCTCTTGATCAGACCAAAAACAACAAAGTAAAAAAGCTTGTCATGGTCTTTCTAGGAACGATGAGATAATTTAGTGGAAGTTTTATGAAATTTTCATGAGATCACTTCGGTTGAAAAACAGAGAAATATCATTTGAACTTCTTTGTTTCCTGGTCAGCTTTTGGGGGGAGTTTGGGGAGAACAAAGACAAGCTCTGTCTCTTCTCTCCCACCTTCCCACCGGAGCACAAAAGGCCTCATGATATTCCATAGCTATGTCACAGGGAAGTGCAACAACCAGTAATGAGAATAGAATAGGCTATAACTTATATGCACTACAATCCTGGAGGCGCCCAGGAAGGGAGAGGAGGCTTCTGTGGGTCAAAGTGCCTGCCATGCACTTTAAGAAACACGCTCCCCTGGAGGGGAGCCCCAAAGTCCAGTGTCCCTGCAGATCGGAAGAGTCCCGGGGAGACAAGGCAGCTGCTTGATGCAGGGTCATGTGGGCGCCACCCAGTCGGGGCTCTTGGGGGCTTTGCACGTGTGCACGTCCACCACCTCCAAACAGTCCTGACAGCGCACGGCACAGCACCAGTGGAACTTACACTCGCATTTGGTCATGCGGGTGACCCGGGATGTATCGTAGCCCCTTCCACAGCACATGACTTCACAGCTGTCCATGCCTCGGGAAGTCAGGTTGCACACGCGACCTGCAGTACCCAGGGAACCTAGAAAAAAGCCAGGGAAGCTTTGTTATAAAGGGGAGGTGGAATTTGCAAAAGGGTCGGAGGACCCTAAGATTAGGATTGACAGTGCTTATAAGGAAGCTTAAAATGCTAATATATATTATATATATATGCATATATATTATCTTATGTGTTTACATTTATATTTATATATTTTATATTACATATATATTATCTTATATGTTTATATATTTATACTTATATATTTTATGTTATATATTTATATATTATATGTTTATATTTATATATTATATATTTATATATTATCTTATATGTTTATATTTATATATTATATATTTATATATTATCTTATATGTTTATATTTATATATTATCTTATATGTTTATATTTATTTATAGTTATATATTTTATATTATATATTTATATTAAATACATGTATATAAAATGCTAAGATTATATTCCTCATCAGAGATGGAAAGGAAGGAGAAAAAGTGATAAAACAAATATATAGCCAATCTACAACATTCATGCCATTAACTTGCATGATTTCAAGCATTTGTGTGATTTTAAGGAACCTCATTTTCACTTTTATATCAGCAACCGTGCACATTCCTGGCTGTGCAAAATTGAGAAAAAATTAAAGTCATGGTGACATGAAGCCCATAAGCTCGTGGAGTGGCTGAGATCCTCCTAGGAGCATCCCTGGACTTGGTTATCCTGCCATTGTAAGAAGTTCTGTGAGCATTTATTGCATATTTTTATTGTTTGCCTTTAAAACTCAAGTTTTGTGCACCAGTTATGTCACCAAAGCATTGTGCATGCTCTTCATACTTTAAACTCAAGGATGCAGTCATGATGTGGCTTAGTGAGAAAGTAAAGGTGCTGGATAAACTTTGTGCTGGAATGTCTGTAGCTGCTGCTAGAGTGAGTTTGGTGCTAATAAAGCAACATTTTTTTAATAAAGCATAATGCTATCTATCACACCACTGACACAGTGGAAGGCAAGATTAATATTAAAGAAAAAGTTTTTGTTTTAACAATTTTATTTGTTGTACAGGATTTATGGTACAACAGATTTCACGTGCTATGAAAAGTGAATATTATCTGAAATCAGTTTTTTTAATTGAGATGTCAACATAAAAGGTCACAGAATTCTAGGGAATTTTCACTGGGAAAAATGTTTTGAATGTTACCAATTTTATTTGATGTGCTTAATTTTGTTCATTATTTCACTGTTATTGTGTTTGAAAAAAGTACACATCAAAATTAATGTTTTGTTGTTAAGAATTACATGCTGAGTGCAGCAAGATAATTGTATAAATATGTATGCCTATATTTGAATTACATATATTTTACCATGTTTAACATTAAAATTAATTAATTAATTAACTGTAGATAAAAACAACATCATCAACAACAACAACAACAACAACAAAAAACCCAAAGAATTACATGCCAAAATACATTCTCTTTTGCTAGAGAATAGTTTTTGGTGGTTGTGGGAACCAAATCCCCTATTTCTCATAGATTCAAGGTAATAACATTTGTGTTTTTGACTTTCATGCTATTTTCTAGGAACATTACCTCTATAAAAAAGTTTAGGATCAACTATAACAAAACGTTGACAAAAGACCTATAGACCTGAGCAAATAGAAAAAGGAAGAAACACTTCAGTTTTTTTTAATTTACATATTGTCCCATCACTTCAGAGTTAACACAAACCAAATACATCTTTCTTCTGTCTTCTTCCAGTGTCCCATCTGATCTTTTTTTTCTTTTCCTCTTATTCCATCTATCTCAAATTAAAAATGATAGGCAAAGAGCCTGATCAAAGCAGAGGAGGAAAACATCTTCATTCTTTATTCCCTCCACCTTCAACTTTTTTTTTAATGATGGTTAGAGATCCCCATGAATCAGTCATGGTACAGAAACTTCAAATTCCTCCCCTGAAGACTCTTCTCTTTCTTTTTAGATCTGATTAATCCCAAGGGGAAAGTTAATGTAAATGAGAACGATTTGAGAAATAGAAATGAAGGCAGAGTTTCTCTGAGGACATCACACAAGAATGTCTTTGATTGGTTTAAAAGGAGAGCACATGTATACTCTTTTTTTCTACATTGGAACTTGGAGATTCACGGGCAGTCCACAGATATCACAGATGTTACCTATATAGTTAGAAGTCCCAAGGGGATATTCATTATAAGTGAGCATAGTTGGCATAAGTATTTTAACCACATTAGTAATTTAGAATATAAAATTTACACTCCTGGCAAATTCATCCACTTTTATCAAGAAGGATGTTAAATTTTTTAGGAGGAAGTTTGTCCTGAAGAATTCTCAAAAAAGAGAGAAAATCCATTTGACTTCCTTTTGGAAAAGTATCTCTACAGGTACTCATTCTCGCACAAGTATATTAAGAGAAAAGAAAAGCAACCCTAAAAGAGGCAAGTTTTTTTTATTTATTTAAGGAAAAGCATTATGGCATAGAAGAGTCAGAAACAAATGAGTCTGTAATCTTTACTGGGCAGGTTGTGTAACCTTCCTGTGCCTCAGTTTCCCTATCTATAAAATGAGTTGAATTTAATGACTTCTAAAGTATCTTTCAACTCTAAATCTATGCTCTTAGGACTCATATCACATTCAGGAAAAAAAAATAAAAATCAATTTGTTTCAGATTCTCTGTCTTTCCTACAAAAGGATGAATTCCCTCTGGTCAAAGATGAAAGATGTTCTTTTCTCCAGATATGTCTGTTTGATCATTTGGTATTGGTTTATATTTACAGCATGTCAAACATCTGGATGAAAAGGGTTAAACATTTAAAGCTTTTCAAATATCTATATTTGATGTAAAGAAGATAGATGATAATTTCCTGTTTTCATCTAGATTTCTATTCATCCCAAAGAACTACTTTTAGGTCATTGAATCACACCTTCATTCTCCTTTTCATTTTTTAAAAAAAAATCTCTTCAGCAATGATTAAGGGAATTCTTCAGTGAAGAATTGCATTTGAATATCTTTTCATCCTCTCCAGTCATATGCCTGGAAAAATGTTAGTTAAATCTTAGAATCACAGATGTAAGCTGAAAGGGACTTTTGTAGATGAGGAGACTGAGATCTATAGAAGGTCCAGGGTCATACAGCCAGTAAGTGGCAGAGCCAGGTTTGGAGTCCCAGGACCTCCAGCTCCAAATTCCTGCTCTTCCATAATACTAGGCTGTCTTTCCACAAAATTTTGCTCCTCAAAAAAAAGTTAATTTTTTTTAATGTTTGCCAGAGCATTGCCAGCAGGAGATGAGGAACAGAAATAAGGGAAGAGATCTCTATATCTGATCACTGTGCTATCCCCTTCAATCAACCTAATCTATTTGTTTGTGACTTCCTGGGAAACCTAGGAAGTGTTGATATCTCTGGATACTAGAAGAGCAGAATATTCGGGCAAGTGGGGACACTTGACCCTTTGGATTTTGGAGGTGAGCACTCCTCCCAGATGAAAGCCTTCCAACAAGCATTAAAAAGACATGTGTGTGTATATGTGGGGTGGGTGTGGGTATGAGTATGTGTATGTATCTATATACATATATATAAATATAAATATATCTTTTCTTAAATGTAGCTTGCTTGACTGTGGTGGGGGAAGGTGAAAGGGGAAAAAATAATAAAGTAAATAAGGTCAGCAGCAAACAATCAAAGAACAATTTTCAAGGAAGTAAAGTAAAAAATGATCACTCATGAATATAATTTTTCTACTTATATATTCTTTCTTGATCTGGTAATTTGTTGTTATATATTTTGAATCCTCCCTGATGTTCTGCTGGGTACACGACAATGTTCTTTTTTATTTTATTTTGTTTTGTTTTATATTTCTTTTCTGTTTTCCTTTTTTTCTTACTTTGTTTTTTTCAAATAAAAAAAGAAAAAGAAAAAGAAAGCCTTCGGGCAGCTAGGTGGCACAGTGGATAGAGCACCAGCCCTGAAGTTAGGAGGACCTGAGTTCAAATCTGGTCTCAGACACTTAACATTCCCTAGCTATGTGACCCTGGGCAAGTCACTTAACCCCAACTGCCTCAGCAAAAAAAAAAAAAAAAAAAAAAAAGCCTTCTCTGGATGTAAGGAACACTGGTTATAAAAGTGGGCTTATGGGGCTGATTTGTTTCTTGAAAGTTATTTTTTTGAACAGAATCAAGAGAACAGTGTACATAGTAACTGTAATATTGTAATGATCAATAGTAAAAGACTTAGCTATTCTGATCAATACAATGATCCTTAACAATTTCTAGGGATTCATGATGGAAAATGTCATCCACTTCCAGAGAGAGACTGATAAATTTTCAATACAAAATGAAGATTTTTTTAAATTTTCTTTATTTTTCCTTCTTTTTTTCCAGCATGGCTAATATAGAAATATGTTTTGCGTGACTTCACGCAATGAATATTATTTTGCTTCTTAGTAGGTGGAAGAGGGATGGAAAGAAAGAATAGAATTTTGAACTCAATTTTAAAAAAATGAATGAAAAAAGAAAAAAACTTAAGTGTTTTTCCCCCAAGATTATTCTAAATTCATAGACTTGTTTATTTTGATACTTGTAGGTAGAGAAAAGGAAGGAACTATTTGTTCCTGACAGGCTAATTTTTTTTTCTCTACAATAGAATGTTCTTTCCCTATTCAATTTATGTTTCATGTCAAAGGCTGTAATAACACCTTTTTAAGACAAGTGTAAATTTGTTGGTCACTTAGACATTCATTCACTCACTAAATTAATCAGGATTTTCAGTGAGGTTCAAAGTTATAATATGTTCTTGTGGAACAATCTATTTGACATTACTAACCACACTGTTATTCATAAGAGTTCCTTTTACATAATAACTTAACTGTTAATAACATGTCTTCCAGACAAATCTATGAGATACAAATAGAATCATAAAACTCCAAAATTTGAAGAGATCTCAGAGGTTCAACTCCTGAGTATGAATTCCCTCTAAAACATCCCCAACTGGGATGTGCTAGTAAATGTTTAACAACTGGCTTACCAAAAAGAAAAAAAAATCCTTTAATATGCATTATTGACATTTCTCTAATACTTTCTTAAGTCTTAGGAAATCAACAAAAATAATAAGTCAAGCCCTGATTTGTAGTGTTTGCTGATTTCTGAATTTAACAATTGCCATAGGAGTTGGACATTTCTGTCCTTAAACAATAGTCCCCCAGTATCCAGTATCTGGAAACCAATTACTTCCTGAGGTAGTTTCATTCTCTTTGGGGACAACTTTAATTATTCTGACTCAAGTTAAAATATGCCTCCATTCAATTCTATCCATGAGCTCTAATTCTGTTTTCTAGAGCCATTTTCATGGCCATTTTGTGTATAAGGAAACTGGGATTCTGAGAAGTTAATTGACTTATGTTCATATAGTAGAGCCTAAGTATGAGAACCAATACCCAGTGAAGTCCCCCAACCTATAATCCAGGGTTCTTTTCACTATAACAAAATGCCTCTCTTGAAAATGTTTTAGGCTATACTAAACATGAAAAGCAACTGTAATTTTGTGTTTACTAGAATTTCTAGCCCCATTTTACAGTCTTCTTGCTCTATTAAACCCAAGTGACTTTAAATCAATAACTATGATCCAAATAGTTAGCTGTACTTTTAGAGATCATACTGCCTTTTTTTTTTCCTAAGCTCTTTTCTGATGTGGGGACAAGTAGGTGGTTTAGTGGATAGAATACCAAATCTTGAGTAAGAAAGGCCTAAGTTCAGATTCAGCATCAGATACTTATTAACTATATAATCTCAGTTTCCTCATCTTTAAAATGGGGATAGTAATAGTACCTACCTCTCAGGAGTTGTTGTAAGGAACAATTTTGAAAATATTATGAAGTTCTTAGCACAGTGGTTGGCACATACTATCTAAATTCAAAATATTATTATCACTATCATCTCATCATCATCATCATTATCATCATCATCATCATCATTCTCCATAACTGGTGAAGGGGAAAACAAAGCAAACCATCTCTTCATTAAAATAAAAGCTTGTGCCTTATCAGTAACATTTTATTTAATGGTCTTGTTTGAGTGATTTGAAATCTAATGGGAAATGGTTCTTAGATTTGTGTCAGTTCTTCTGCATATGTGGAATAACTCTTAAGACAGCAAGTAGGGTGTGAGGTGATAGTTCTCTCAGAAATACAAACATTCCATATCTGGAATCTGTTGAATACAGAAAGTTTAGACTCATTGTCTTCCTCAGAATGATCAGAATTTTGTTGAAGAGAAAGACAGATAAATGCAAAAAGGGCTAATGAGATCTTAATTCAGAGGTAAAGTTAGAAAAGGACTCTCACAAATCTGGATGTGGTGGCAACCAGCAGGTAATTACGGCTAGTCTGAACACTCCATTCTCTGCAGAATACAGATGGAGCATGCCATGAGGTCCAGAAGAGAGATTGTAAGACTTCTTCCTGGCTGAGATTCCCTCATTTAAACACAGAGGCAGAGAGGAAAGCAGATCAGAGCCAGCCTGAGACATTCGCAGTAGGAAGGAATACTTTCAAATTTCATCTCCAAATAAGTAATGCTGATAAGGGTGAAATTGTCTCTGAATCAGTAGAGGGAGGGGGTTTTCAAAGCTCTGCAGGACTTAAAGTATTATATTGTACTTAAGTATTAAAATATCGGATGAAATCCTTCAAAGGCCTGAGACCACTAGGTGAAAAGGTGACCATGAGGTGAAAATTATTTTCATAATAACACAAAAACATTTTAATTTCTAATATATTAAATATTGATACATATAATCCGTAGAGGTAAAAGCTTTTTATGATGTCCTTAAGAGCATAAAGAAGTCTGGAAACCAAATGTCTGAGAAAAGACACAATGACCTTCCTCACCCAGTCCATATAAAGATTATTTCAATTGGCTTGGTCCAAGAGCCCTGGAATTGAGACCCAGTTCATTCTAATGATGGAATAAAGGATGGATAGTCAGTGTAGACATTTGCTGTCATATTATCTGTGTTCTATCACACAAGGGATAGTACTCCACAAATATGACTCCCATATCAGGCAAGCTGTTTCTGTTTTCCTTTTAAAGATATGCTCATTACAAACTCTTATTATTTATGTCCACCTTTTTAAAGTTCAAGTATATCAATGTTCTTCTACGAATCTAAGAGCCACCAGAAAGGTACTATGAAATACTAGATTGTAGTGAAAACAACACTGAAAACAGTAGGTGCTTAATAAATTTTTATTGCGAGATGATTCAAGCCAGTTCTAATAGATTTATAATGAGAGGACTGTGGGAACTGACTGTGGATCACAACATAACATTTTCATTCTTTTTGGTGCTGTTTGCTTGCATTTTGTTTTTTCTCTTTTTTTTTCTTTTTGATCTGATTTTTCTTGTGCAGCATGATATTTTTGGAAACGTATAGAAGAATTGCACATGTTTAACAAAAAAATAAATGTTTATTGACTGTTTAGAATTAAGATTTGTGTCTCAGCTACTTGAGCATGAACAAGTAATCGAGCGTCAGATTCATCTTCTGTAAAAGATGGATAATAATGCTTGTACTACCTATATTTACAGGGTTGTTTTGAAGGAAGCAGGGCCTAAGAGGTAAGTTCAAAGCCACTGCTCCCAAACCCCAACCTCTTGTGTTTTTTGTCAGAGCCCAAGTTTTCCAAAGCTAGCAAATTTTACTTCTCTTACTAGAATGCTAGATTACTCAATCATGCTGTCCAGAAAATTAAAAATCCTTCCTTACCACCTCAATACAGGTGGTTATGTTTCAGGAACAGTGTCCTTGAACTCCTTGCTCAGGCTGTGTACAAGCACATATTGACCATTACTATGAGCTTCTGCTGTAAATCACCATTACTATTCAGAGATAATTTCTCCCCCCTGTTCACTCCTGGCTGCACTCCAAAAGGAAGAAGTTACGTGGGGAAAAGGCTAAGAGTAAGTCCCGGAGAGCAAATGTCTGAGAGGATTTGGTCAGATTGTTTTTATATTCCATGAAGAAGGCAGCCAATCAATCATTTAGGGCTCTCTGTGTTTTACCAGCAAGGCACCAGTGGGCATGCCTATTGAAAAGTGCCTTTCAGTTGCCTTCAAACAACAGCTCATGCTCTGCAATCTCATCAGGCTGATTGAGGGGCTCCCCTGACCTACCCCATACACAATATTAAAGAATTGTTTGTGAACCTTAGAAAGGCAAGCTAAAAGTCAGCCTGCTTATATCAAAAACAAGTCCTGCCAGATACATCTCTTTTTTGACAGTTACTAAACTGGTGGACAAAGAGCATGAATAATATTTCTGGATTTCACTAAGGCATGTGAAAAAAAAATCTCTCATACTATTCTTTTGGACAAGATGTCAGATTTAGTGATGACACAAAGTTGCAGGGGAGAGAAATAGCTAATTTCGTTTGACAGTTATGATGAAAAATATCTTGACTGGCTAGAATAAGCTGGATCTAATAAGATGAAATTTAACAGAATAAATTATAAAGTCCATTTTTGATGTGTGGTTGAGTCATTTTCAGTCATGACCAACTCTTCAAGATCCTATTTGAGGTTTTCTTAGTCAGGATACTGGATTGGTTTATCATTCACTTTTCTAGTTCATTTTATAGATGAGGAAACTAGGGTATACTTTTCCAGGGTCACACAGTAAGAGTCTGAAGCCAGATTTGAACTCAGAAAAAATGGGCTTTCCTGAGTTCAGGACCAGTGCTCTATCTATTGTACCACCTAGCAAACTCAAATAATCAATGACAAAAATACAAGAATGAACAATAATAGTCAAGCAATATTTAACGTAGAAGTGATCTAGAGGATTTAATGGACTTCAGGTTCTACAACATAATACCTGGCTAATAAGAGAGACATAAATATGATAAGCTGAATTTACTTAAGTGGAGTGTGACTCAAAAGCCAAAAAAAGCAAAATGACTTTAATTTAATGGTATGATGTCCAGAATGAGACAGGTGAACATCCTGCTATATTTGGTCCTGGTCAGACCACACATAGAGTATGTTATATTCAATGCTATATTTAAAAACAAAACCAAAAAAACCCCAAAACCAAAAAACATAAAACATTGATATGACATTGTATATCCAGAAGAAAGTAAGCAGAATGGTAAGGAATCGAACCATTTTCTATAAGGGTTGGTTGAGGGTAGGAGGATATTTAACTAGCAGAAGATTATGAGTAGGCAGCAGGAAAAAGAGAAGAATTGGCTTCAAATATTTTTAAGGGTTATCATGTGGAAAAAGGATTAGATCTTGCTCTACTTAGACCCAGAGGGCAGATTCGCAGTAACTTTTCAAAACTGTAGAAAAGTAGATTTGATTTTACAAAAGGAAACCCTTCTTAATAATTAATGCTATCCAAAAGAGAAAAATGTAATAGAATGTAATGAAAAGCATTTAATAAGTACTTGCTATGCACCATGCACTGTGCTAAGTTTTAGGAATACAAATAGAAAAGCAAGACAAAGTCCTTACTTTCAAACAGTTCAAGTTCTAATTGGCGATACAATATATATAGCATATGGGTTACTTTGGAAATAGTAGTTTCCTTCTCACTGGAGATCTTTCAAGTAAATGGAAAGGTTCTTTAGCTGGAGAACATGAACTTAAAAATCTGATAATTCTATTTCAATATAAATGGTCTTTTGTAACCCTGTGTATTTTGTTTTATGCATTTAAAAATAATTCTGAGAAGGTGCTGATGTTTCACCAAACTGCAAAATAGGTTGCATGACCACAAAAAAGATTAAGAAGCTCTACAGGACAGCCTGGAGGACCACTTGTTAGAGATTTTATAGAAGGGATTTTCTGCTCAGGCACAGCTTTGGCAAGACAGTGGTCTCTGAAATCTTTTCCAAATGGGATTCTGTGATTCTATAGTTTTGGGCTATTGCCTAAACTCAAATGTGCTTCAGAAGGTGAAGGTTTGCCAATGCTGGGCACAAGGAAAATAATGTTCCACATGTTTAAAAGATTGGCAAACTATTTTGAGCAGTTACAGCAGCATTAGAATATGCTCACTGAAATGGCCTCTCTGGGTGGCAATGCCATCTAAAGATAGACATTCTGAGAGATTTCTTTTAAAATCAACCTTAATACTCTGTATACTCTGTAGTCTCATTTTGGCCTTTTTTCATTTACTGGAGTCTTTGGGTTACCTTTTACTTTTGGGGGGAGGCTACATGACTGACAGGACTGTAGGACAAATGAATGAAAAGAATGGAAGTCAATAATCTAAGGTTTTTTTGCTGTTTGTTTTTGCTTTCACACGGAGGCAGAAGTCAGAGGTTTATTTACTTGTGGGAATAAGGTAAGTGTGGAAAATGCAGTATATCCTCTGTCTTATACTTTTCTTCTTAATCTTCTCCCTCAGGGTCGAGGAAAGAAGGGATCTGGTGGGAGCCACTGTGTTAAGGGAGGCATAAATGTGGGCCAGGGAAAAACTATGTAGTGGAAAAAATGCTGAATATGGCAGCAAAGAGAATGAGTTCAAACACTGGTCTGCTCTTGACTATGTATGTGACCTTGGCAACATACTTTACTATCTCTGGCTTCATTTTTATAAAAAAAAAATCTGAAAAATAAATAAGCAGGAATAAGAAGATGAGATTTCCTCAGTACTCTGTTCTTGTCAGACCACAAATGGAATACAGTTCAACTCTGAATATCATATTTAAGGAAGGATATTGTTAAGTTACAACAGCAGTTCTCAGATAGTTTGGTCTCTGGACTTCTTCATGCTCTTGAGGATCTCATAAAAAGCTTTTATCTATATGGATTATATCAATATTTAACATATTAGAAATTAAAATGTTTTGTGTTATTATAAAAATAATTTTCACCTCATAATCACCTTATAATGGCCTCAGGGACTTTAGGGGTTTCATCCAATATTTTAGTATTTAAGCACAATACAATATTTTTAAGCCCTGTAGAGCTAGCGTGCCCACAGAAAAGAAACCCAAGATGATGAAGAGCCTCATACTGGTGCTATATGAGGAATGGCTGAAAGTATTGGGTGGGAATGGATTTAGTTTGGAGAAATCTTTAAAAAACTATTGGGCCTGTAGTTTCAAAATGCAAAGGAGGTCCTGGTGATGAATATCCTCTATTGATAAAGATTGATTCTTTCATTGCAGTTTATAGTCTTATAAAGTTTCCTGAGACACTGGGAGAGATTGAGTGAATTGTCCAAGATCACATAATCAGTATGTCAGAGGTGAGACCCAGGTTTTCTTATTTTTAAGGCCAGTCCTCTATCCACTATGGCACATTGCCTTTTGGAAAAAGCTTATGGAGACATACTCTCTAGCTTTCAGTATTTGAAGGGCTGTCATATGGAATAAAGATTCTGCCTGTTCTCTTTGGCCCCAGAGAGCAGAATTAGGAGCAATAGTTGCTGAGAAGTAAATGTAGGTTTGATAGAAGGAAAATTGTTTTTTTTTCTTTTTTTCCATATTTCTCATATTGTTCAAAAAAAATCAGGCCAAAGGGAAAAACCACAAGACAGAAAAAGCAAGCAAACAAACAAAAAAGGTGAAAATACTATGTTTCGACTCACATTTAGTCTCCATAGTTCTTTCTTTGGATGTGGATGGTATTTTTCATTCCAAATCTATTGGAATTGTCTAGAAGGAAAAATTTCCTAATAATTAGAATCATTCAAAAGATATGCTTCAGGAAGTGGCTAGTTCTCCCTCACTTAAGGATTTCAAGCAATGGTTGGATAACTATTTTTGGGTACTATTCAAATTACTGTTCAAATATCCATTCAACTAGTTGAGCACTAAGAATCTTTTCAATTCCAAAATTCTGTGATGCTCTCATCCTTATTAAAATAATGAGTGTGAAAGACCAAAGCATTTGATCACATCTCAAGAACTGTTGAAACTAAGTAGTGTTGATCTCTATAAAATGATGCTCTTCACAACAGTAACTGACTTTATAAGCCAGAAGTTTTTTGATTTATACCAGGGTAGTTTCAAATAAACCAAGTTAGAAAACCAAAATAAAAATAAAATGAAATAAAAGTGGGGGTGGTATTTAATGAGTGAGCCATAAATCTTTGATCCAATTAGCTAAATCTATCTTTTCATTGTCTCATGGAAGATTAAGAGGGTTTAATAAAAAGTTACTTTATGTTATAAATTGCAACTTACACAATACCATATTGTATTTAATTGAGACTCACTCTATCCACTTATTTTGACAGATGAATAGTCCCTCATTCTGACACATATGACAGATCACACATCCACACAGTGAAAAGAAATCAAAGTAATTTAATTTTTATTAGGATCCAATTAGTCCAACCATCTGTCCTTTCTTTGGTAATAAAAATGAAGAGGGAAGGAGAAAAGGACTAGGAGATAATCTTCCCTCCCCTTTTCCAAGTGATAAAAGAATATAGTCAGGTTTCCCTAAGTAAAACATTTTTCTCTCTACTACTATGCATGTTTCTGACAGCAGAGAAGGACCAGAAGGTTTCAGCTAACAGTTCCCAGATTCACACCTCAGAGAAATAATGTTAGGGATCTTCCCTTGGAAAGGTCCATGTCTTTGGAAATTCTTGCCACTACCCACAGACAAAGGCCCCTTATAGTGACCTTTTAGGTTGTGCTTCAAGATCCATTTAAGCCAATCATCCAACGGGGTACTTAATTGTCATGTCTATTTCAGTAGTTTATCAGTGATATTTACAATTGACTTAAATATTGTCATTAATGACAAGAGCTTATTAATTGAATGGGAGAATGCCAAAGATAAATGGAGACCTCACATTCTCATACTTCCTTTGCTCAGTGCCAGTTCACAACATAGACTTCAAAACTCAAACCAACTAGAAAAGCCAAAGTTTCAGCTTAACAGAAAACATTTTCATTTTACATATTCACACTTTAGAGACAGATTTACAGGGGAAACACATTATGTCAAATTGATGTCTTATGAAGAATTAAATGTCTTATTTTATTTCCTACAATGCCAACTCCATTAAAAAATACAACAAATAAACAAGGAGTCATGCCTTGCTTCCATCTCAGAATTGTTGAAACTAAGTAATTTTGTAGGGAAACAATCATTAAGAAGGGATATAAAGACAAAAAATAAAATTATTGTTGGCTCCAGAGCACTTCCATTCTTTGGGGAAATTGGGTGGTGAGAATGAAGCATGTAAGCAGATAAAATACAAGATTCTCTGAGAATGTACACCAATGATGATGAGATTAGGGATGGGGATCAGGAAAAGCTTTTTATTAGAGGGAGCACCTAAGCTGACCTTTGAAAGAATTCCTAGAGGAAAGTGAAGAGGGAAAATATTCCAGAACTGGGGGGGGAGGTAGTCAGGGAAAAGGTATCTAGATGGGAGAGGGAATGTTGAGTTTGAGGAACAGTCAATAGTTCAGTTTGTAAGCAAGAAACAGTATGATGGCATTAGGATGTGGAGGGTTTTAAATGGAAAGTTTGTATTTTATTCTAGAGGCGATACAAAGTTGGAGATTTTTGGTTTTTGGTTTTTTGTTTTTTTTTTGGCCAGGGAATGGTACGATCAGTTTTTTTTCTTTTCTTCTTCTTCTTCTTTTTTTTTTTTTTTTCAATTTTGCAGCTTTTAAAGGATGAATAGAAAGGGGAAATCACTACTAGCAATAAGTCAGATTAGAAAGCTATTACAACAGTCAAGGTGAGAGATGATGAAAGTCTCAATTCTCTTGCCTGGATTTCAGGTTTCTCCATACTCTGGCTCCACCCAGTCTATCTATCTTTCCCCCCCAACTACGTCCCAACAGTCTCCCTCTCTACTGGTCAAGTTGATCTTTTTTTGTTGTTGTTTTTGTTGAAATCATTATGTTCATCCTGGCTTTCATGTCTGTTTGTATTCTTACACTTGGCTGGAATGCCCTGCTTCTCCTGCTTTTCTATTAAAATTCTATTTATATATGCTCTTCAAGACTTCAAGTGCCACTTCATCCACAATGCCTATAATGGATGCTTCCTCTTGTCCTCTCTTCTGAAAGGTTAGCTTGAGAGAAATAGGGATGTCAGGTCTGGATAGGAAAAACCTACAGGGCATATGGAAATTTTTTAAGGGGGTCATGTGAAAAAAGATTAGATTTATTCTAATTAAGTTTAGATGGGAGAAAGGGAAGGAAGCTAAAGGGAGGCACACTGTGGCTCAATTTAGGGAGAAATTGCTGAGCATAGGGATACACACCTATAATCCCCCTCTGGGAGAGGCTGAAACTGGTTGATTGTTTTTATTTCAGGGTTTCTGAGACTCAGTGGGGCTAAAGTCAGTCAGGTTTTTGCACTAAGTTCAGCACCATTAGGATGATTCCCTGAGACTGAGAAGCCCCAAGGCTGCTTAAGGGGGATAAAAATAACAATTAAAATTTATATGGAGCTATATAAATTTATATAGGTTTTCTAAATGCTTCACATACTAACTCATTTTAATTAAGGAAGTGCTCTTATCATCTCCCTTTTACATTAGGAGAAATTGAGGTGCAAAGAAGTTGTGATTAGCCCAGGGTAGCATAGGTAGTAAGTGTCTGAAACAGGATTCAAATCTTCCTGACTCCAAGTCATGGGCTTTATCCACAGGCTACCTAGAAGCCAAAGGCAGAAATAAAGCATATCAAAGTTCCCTGCTGATCAGAGTGGGATTGGATATTGAATGGTAGCAAAACTTCCAGCCTAGGAGTGAATCGATATAAAAAAATATATATTTTTTAAATAAAAATTTTCATACATATATATACATATATATATATGAATTTCCTAACATTTAATAGCTACTTAGAAATAAAGAAATGACTACCTTTAAAAATAGCAAACCCATTATTTTAGTTCTTTACAAAGAGATACATATTTCAAATGAGGTTAAACTAAATGACCTCTGCAGTCCCTGCCAACTCAAGATTTTATGATTTCATGAACTATATGATGTGGTACCGAATCTCTCCTGGCTCTTGCTCTTGCTTCATGTGTTTATCTCATTCAGCTCCCATACAGAGCTTCATTTCACCGAAACTCCTCTCTCCAAAGTTACCAATGATCTCATAATTGCCAAAGCCAATGATCTCATTCTCCTTGACCTTTGTGCAGCCTTTGATTCTGCTGATCACATTATCTTCCTGATGCTTTCTTCTCTCTAGGTTTTTGAAATGCCATTTGTCCCGGGTTCTCTCCCTACATATATTTTTTTTTCCTTTCTTGGGTTTTTATCCAAATCATGGCTGCTAATCCTAGGGGTCCCACAGGTCTTTGTTCTGGGGCATCTTCTCTTCTCTGTCTATACTTCTTCACCATCTCCCATGGATTTAATTATTATCAAGATGCTGATAATTCCCCAATTTACTTATCCAACCCTAATATCTCTGCGGATATCCAGTCTCACACTTCAGCTACCCTTCTAATATCTTGAACTGGCTGCCCAGAAGACATCCTAAGTTCAACATTTCTAATACTATTCCCTTGCAAATGTCCCAGTTACTGTTGAAGGCACCACCAGGTTCTCACCCTAGCTGTCCTCTCCTCACTATCTCAGCCCCACCTCCCCACCCCCATATCCAACTTTACCTTTACCATACCCCTTCTCTCCTTGGACAGTGTTACCATCATCATCTCACACCTGACTCACTACAGTAGTCTGCTGGACAGTCTGCCTGCCTCAGAACTACTCCAATGCATCATCCATTCAGCCACTAAAGAGATTTTCTTAAAATTTAGGTCTGACTATTCCCCCTTCCCCATCATCAGCAGGATCAAATAAAAATCACCTTCAAAACCTAATACTACCCTCCCTTTCTAGTCTTCTTATAACTTATTTTTTCTGCTCCTTGCTGTTCTACATCCTATTCTTTGGCTCTGGGCATTTTCTCTGGCTGTCATCCATCCCTGGAATGCCCTTCCCCCTTAACTTCACCTCCTGGCTTTCTTCAAGTCCCAGTGGAAAATCTACCTTCTAGAGGGAGCCTTTCCCAACTCCTCTCAATTCTCATGCTTTTCCTCCCAATTATTTCCTATTTATCCTGTATGTAACTTCTCTGTACTTATTTGTTTGCTTATTGTCTCCTCCATTAGATAGTGATCTCTTTGATGGTAGGGACTCTTTTGCCTCTTTTTGTAACCTCAGTACTTAAAACAGTGCTTGGCACAGAGTAGACAATGAAATCTTATTGACTAACTTCATCATCTTGAGAATCACTTAAGTCTCTTAGGTTTTCACTCATCTGTTAAATAAGGGGATACGTTTTGATAGAATCCTAAACTAACGATCCTTTTTCACACATCCCTCTGCTTTAAGGGCCACCAGGTATGCCACTGGTGGGTCTCCAGATGAGGAGAAAAAGAAGAAAGGGAGGAAGGAAGGAAGAAAGGGAAGGAGTAAGAAGGAAGGAAGGAAGGAAG
>JAJPUD010012419.1:0-27224 GCA_023553655.1 Myrmecobius fasciatus | reverse complement strand
AAAGAAAGAAAGAAAGAAAGAAAGAAAGAAAGAAAGAAAGAAAGAAAGAAAGAAAGAAAGAAAGAAAGAAAGAAAGAAAGGGAAAGAAAGGGAAGGATGAAGGAAGGAAGGAGGAAAGAAGGAAGGAAAGAATGAAGAAAGAAAGGAAGGAAGGAAGGAAAGAAGGAAGGAAGAATGGGAAGGAGCAAGGAAGGAAGGAACAAAGGAAGAAAGAAAGAAAGGAAAGGAAGAAGGAAGGATGAAGGAAGGAAGGAAGGGATGAAGGAAGAAAGAAAGAAAGGGAAGAAGGAAGGAAGAAAGGAAGTAAGGAAAGAAGGAAAGAAAGAAGGAAGAAAGGAGAGAAAGAAGGAAAGAACAAGGGAAGGAAGGGAGGGAAGGAAGAAGGAAGAAAGAAAGAAAGAAAGGGAAGGATGAAGGAAGAAAGGAAGGGAGAGAGGAAAAGAGGGAGGAAGAGAGGAGAGGAAAGAGAGAAGAAAGGAAGAGCAGAAGGAAAAGGAAGAGGAAAAAGAGAAGACAAAGAAGGAGGAAGAGGAGAAGGAGATTAAGAAGGAAAGGAAGAGGAAGGAAAGAGAAACAAGTAGAGGGCAGAAAATGATGGGAGAAGAAGCAGAAAATACGGTGGAGGCAAGAAAGGTATAATAGTAGAGAACGTTCATACTGAACTTTGAGAGAGGAAGAAGTGTGTTCAAATCTTTCCTTAGATATTTTACTAGCTTTGTTACCCTGTATAAATTACGTGACCTTTGTCAGCCTCAGTCATCTCATCTGTAAAATGGGGAAAATAACCATACAGGGATGTTTTGAAGATCAGATGAAATTGAACATATAAAATATTTTACAAATCTTAAAATGCCATATAAATGCAAATCATTATGGTTATTGCTGCTGTTGTCATCTCAGGTATCATTGGATATGGAGGGGACTTTTTACTCTCAGTAATTTTAAGACTATTCAAGGGCAAGATAATGGTTAGAGATTGTATACCTCTTATAAATCATCATATATAAATCTTCCATCTATTGATCAATTGCCTCAAGAGGTAATTTACTTTATGATTTATACTTTTATGTAATACAGCTTTCTTAGGACAATAGAGGGTTAGAGCAGAGCTAGCTTGATGCTAAGTCAGAAGTACTCAGTTCTAGTCCTGGATTTTCTACCAACTTTCAGTTGTGTGACCCGAGGCAAGAAATTTTGCTGTTCTGAGTCTCACTTTCTTCAATTTAAAAATGGAGATAAGAACCTCTAACACTGTCAGTGAGGATAAATAATTACTGTTGTCCTAGGGAATTACAATGACAGCACCACAAACAATTTAGAGTTAACTAGATCTATTATGCTGTAAGCATGATCTAACACGTCCAAATATTTGGTTAGGAGAACACCATGGTAACTGGGTGGAATTTGATAGCTTGGAGAAGAAAAGACTGGGGATCTGTCTAGTCCTAGTTCTACCACTTACTAGCCCCATGGCCTCGAATGGATTACTTAACTCCTCTAAGGCTCAGTTTCTTTATCCTTAAAGTGGGGAAACAACATAAAAAGCCTGGAAAACTACAACACACGTAACAGTTTGTAAGGTGATGTATTATTATTTTTTAGACATGTAATATACTTAAAGATTCTATCTCTTTTCTGGATGTTCTACCTAGTAACTCCCTGAAAATCATTCTTCAGACCTCAACACGTTATAGTAGAAAAATCACAGAAATTTGGGATGAGAAAGTCCGAATGCTGACTCTCTTGCTGCCATAATCTTGCAGCTTAGGCCAATCATTTAACCTCTCTTGGCCTCCATTTCTCCCTCTATAAAATCAAGGATTGGACTTAAGGATCTCAGACCTTTTTAGGTAGCTCTAAATCCTATGAGTAATCTTTTGAGGTATTTATTCTTCCCATTTCTGTGATGACAAAACAGAAGGAAGCACCACCCCATGATAGAGCACAGAATGCAGCTCAAAGGTCCCAAAGTCATCTTTCGGACTGTAGCTCACTCTGTTGAAAGTACCCAACTTCCTTGCCTTTCCCCCTTGCCTGGGCTGCTTGATGCTTTCACATGGCTTTTGGATGAGATGAGTCAACTCTATTGCTTCTGATCACATAGAGGACCTGGCCTTGCCATTTACCCTATCACTGGCTCCTAAAGTCTTCCAGGCCTTATCATCTGTCCTTCCTGTATGCTCTTCAGATTGCCAGCACTGACACCCAACCTACTATTGTAACCTAGGGACCCCTGAGTTTACTGTTCAACACAAAACTGCATTGTTAGAATTTGGGACTTTTCATGTGTCCTGAAGCTGAATTTTCTTTAATGTGTTATCTTCTCTAATTAGAGTATGAGCTATTGGAGAGTAAGAACTGACTACTTTTTTATCTAAATATTTGTATATTTGCAGTTAGTACAATGGTTAATACAAAGTGAGCCTGAATAAATTATTTTTCATCCATCCATTTCTCTATCCATCCATCCATCCATCCGTCCATCAAAAGTATTAGGAAAGTTCCCTGAAACTTAGCCCAAACCCTAAGCAACAAATTCAAAATACACACACATACATGCATGCACATACATCAAATAGCTACAAACACTTACTAGATGTGTGACCCTGGGCAAGTCCCTTAATTCTATTTTCCTTATCTATAAAATGAGCTGGAGAAGGAAATGGCAAACTGCTGTAGCTTCTTTGTAAAGAAAATCCCAAATGGGGTCATGAGCAGTTAAACATGACTCAAAATGACCGAACAAAAAAAGTATGTATATGCATATATGTGTGTATGAATATATTGTATAGGTATGTATACATAGTATATATACACACATATGACATGTGCATTTTATTATGTACCTTTGTAAATGTTGCTTATTTTAATCTTTTCTCCTCTATCTTAAAAATATTTTTTAATTTTCCCCCCAGGTGAAAATGATCTTTTCCTTCTCAGTTTCTCATAGGATTGTCACTTTTATCTCATTCTTTCTCAAGTCATGGGTATTTGTGTCATTCTTCCCTCTTGGAAATCCCTTGGAAGCAAGGTCTGTGCCTTACCTAGCTTTTGAGTTCCCAGCTCCTGGTACAGTTGCCTTGTTCAGTAGGCACTGTATAAGTGTTTTCTAAATGAACTGCATAATGTCCACCGAGGCAGCCAGCCTAGAATACTATTCCACAGGTCCTGGGATTGGGATCAGGTTTCCCTGGGCTGTGAACCTAGCTTGCTGAGTGTGATTCACATAAAACAAATCTGATATCTGATAGCTTACATCCCACATCCCCGTCGGGCCACTGCCAGCCAGGTATCACTCTTTCAACAGGGAACAAGTTAAACAACTGTTCCTCTCAATTTCTCTCTTGAACTTGACTGGAAAAAAGGTTGTTCTATTTGTTCCCTGGAGCTGGGAAGGAGACCGCAAAGTGACCCTGGTCTCAGGTCAGCACTCTGACATTATGAACTGCCGAAAGTGGCCCGTGATTAGGTGCAGACCCCTTCTTAGGAGGCCAGAGTAGCATTCCTCCAGTTGGAGATGAACCTATCTCTAACTTGAAAGGTTTCTCCTGACTTCCAGATGGCTGGTGCAATAACCACAGAAGATAACGGCAGAGCCTACAGAATAACTGTCCCAGAAAATCCAATTTTCAAGCTCTAACCTGCAATTTGATGAAGCCGCTGGTCTGCAAAATGTCACATGGACAGCAACACTGTGGAGCAAAATTTATAGATGAGACATCCTGGCTTTAATTCAATTGAAGAAGAAAATATGGGATAAAAGTAGAAAAAGTGCTGGAGTGGGCCTGGGGAGACCTGGTTCCAATTCTAGCTTTGTCACTTATTAGCTGAGTGTTTTAACCTGAGGCTGTTGGATCTCACTTTCTTCATCTGAAAAATAAGGGGATTTGATCAGATGACCTCTAAGATCTTTTCTGTCTTCAGATAGTGTATGGATAATAATCCACATCTGTGTAACATACAGCACACATATACATATCTCCACACAAATGTGTACACACACACACACACACACACACACACACACACACACACACACCATCCTGGGCAGTTAGCTTGGCCACCAGCTCTCCATGATGATGAATCAATACATCCACTCAGAGACAACATGGGTCCCTTTTGAGAACAAAGGATGAACAACCACCTTGTATACATGTTAGTATACATAAATGTACACACACACACAAGCCCAACCTTACAACATTTATCACACATGACCATTTCTTGGGACAACAAAGTATACCAAGCTATTCACTTCTTGGAATTTTTAGGGATGGTTGGAGTGTGAAAGTATTGTGATGAAGAAAAAGAAGGATAAAAAGACTTGTGAACAGTTGTTTCTAAGAGTGATCCTAATCAAATTTATGAGATTATTGGCGTTGGTTTTCAATAGCCTTTCCTCCATCTCTTTTTACTTTACTTTTAGCTCCATACCCTCATCCCGTCATCAGACTACTCAAACCTTCGCCTCCCCCACCCCTGAGCTTCCCCAGCCAGCCTACCCTATTAAACAGTCCTTATCTTTTGTCTTCTCAGTCTAACAGAACTCATCTTGGGTGCCTCATTCCCACGGGGGCCTTTTTAATCTGGCTTGCTAAACTCAGTTAAAATAACTTAAGCTAAAGTTTTCATGCCCAGTCACAGCTTTAATGTGTTGTCTTTTCAAAGACCAATTATTGAGATTAAATTATAGGGAAATTTGAGTTTTAATGCTTTCTTAACCAATGCTTGTTTTTAAACCCACTAAAATGCACATTTACATTTTAAAAGGGGCCTTCTATAGCCTTAACGTAAAGGAATGTGCTAACCAAACTACTTGTGGTTATGAAGGGAAAGGGACATATGAGTTGTATCTCCACTCAACACACACATCTCTAAAAAAAAAAATATCCAAGGAAATTCAGTTAGTTATTTAAAAAAAATACATTGGCATTTAAAATGGTTACTGATCATCTAGATTGTATTCATCAAAGTGGTTAGAAAATGACCAGTTTAATACAATTGAGCTTTTCTTCATTATTGACTTCTATCCTCAACAAAAAAAGAAAAAAAATCAGTTCCCCTGTTCATATAACATAAACATATAACATAAAGGCCAAGTTATTATGAAACTAGATGGGGAACTAAAATGAGAAATCATATATTATTTGATTTAAAATGTACTCTAATCCATTGACTTTCTCAGAGCCCAGGTATCTGTGGTTAATAACCCAATTTCAACATCTGCTAGTCCCATTTACTGGAAAATAGGTTCTTCTTGGTGTGATGTGATATTCTCTTGCCAGTCAGAGATTCTATTAATGATTTATATACCTTATGGAAAAAACATCTCCTATTTGGCATTTTCATTACATAAAAGGAGGTGGACTGGTTGTGTAGCAAGACTGAAGGATAATGAATAGATGGTCAACCCAAGTGCTGCCCCGGTAGTCACAAAATATTAAGAGGAAGAGAAGAAGGCATTCTGCACATGGGGGGTAGACTTACTGTAGCTTTTTTAGGAAAGGCACCAATAGCTATTAGCTATACAGGTGAATAAGAAGGCTTGCCTGGGGAATGTGACCTGCTTGGTTTACAAAGCATCACCAGAGATGATAGCAGGTATACCTTTCCAAGTTAAAAGAAAAAAATATAAAGGGTTATTGTGGAAGTGTGGAAATAGCATAGACTTGAAATCAAAAGACCTGGGTTTGATCCTGCAGAAATCAGTTTTTCTTTCTGGGCCTCAGTTTCTCTTTCTATAAAATGGGGGTTTTGAAGAAAGCAGTCCTCAAAATCCCTTTTCAGCTCTATATCCTGTGATACTGAGAATTTAGAGTAATAACAGTCTTTGGATATACCAATTTGTAATAGATTGATTGGACCTTTACCTGACTTAACTAAGAACACTTTACAAAATAGAGATTTCCACTGGACAAAATCCTTTTTGCCAGGTTAAGCCCTCTCTATAGGGTCCACCTGGGAAAAGGGAGGTGCTTCAGTAGCCAGATCTTGGAAAAGTTTTTACAGCAGCAATCTCATTACCCATAGAGGATGGTAACAGCATAATACTGAAGCATGAAAAATGAACATTTTAGTTAACTATTTTATTCATGATTCCATCTACTCTGGGCCATAAGGATCTGTCATAGTCATTAAAATAAAAGCAATATCTCAGGGCAGCTAGGTGGTGCAATGGATATAGCACCGGCCCTGAAGTCTGGAAGCCCTGAGTTCAAATCTGCAGCCCTTAAGTCTGGAGGCCCTGAGTTCTCAGACACTTAACAATTCCTAGGCTGTGTGATCCTGGGCAAGTCACATAACCCCAGTTGCCTCAGGGGAAAAAAATATCTTCCCCCAAAATACAGTTTGGATAAGCAAATTCTTTGTCATTCTTGCGGCTTTGAAAGGACAAAAGTAAAAGGGTTATAACATGTTTTTAACATATGGTGGGACATTTTGGGGGTCGAGGGGTGGAATCTAGTTCTATGATTTCATCACTGTAAAAAACTCTATAGAGCTACCTACCAATCAATACAAGTTGACACCTTCTCAGAAACGTATAGTCTTAGCTAATAATAGCAAGCACATATATAACATTTTATGGCTTGCCAAATAGCTTTACAAGTATCTCATTTTACAACAACACTGGGAAGTGGTACTATTATCACCATTTTACAGATAAGGAAATTGAGGCACTTAGACATTAAATGACTTGCTTAGGGTCACATAGCTAGTAAATGTCTAAGGCTGGATTTGAATTCATTTACTCATTTGAACTCATTTCCTGACTACAAGTCCCAAAGCTCTTAGAATCCTGGGAAATGAGTAATTTTCCCAGGGAAGTGTGCAGTTTTAATAAATGAAATATCCTGTATACACCAACTTATTAAACTGTGGTTTACAACTCCATATGGGCCTCACAACAGAACATGAGGGTCACACAATTATGATTTATTTTTCAGTAAATGTTTGATTTGTATATATATATATACATATATATATATATATATTTACATACCTATATGCCCAGGGTCATATGAAAATTTCTTTGGCAAAAAGGGATACTGAGTGGAAAAAGTTTAGGAAGCCCTGCTTTAAACAGCTCTCACACTATTTCCCATCTATATGTCATCTTAGCTTTTTACTCATTCTGACAAGATGTCAGTATATTCCATAGGTCTGAAGTCTAGGTTTTCCTGACTCCAAGGCCAACGGCTTACCCACTGCGTTGTGCTGCCATACAATTGGATGGGGTGCTAGGTGGTGCCATAGTGCATGCAGTGCATCACCTGGAGACAGAAAAATCATCTTCATGAGTTCAAAACTGGCCTCAGACACTTCCTAGCTGTGTGACCCTGGGCAAGCCATTTACCTCTGTTTGTCTCAGTTTCCTTATCTATAAAATGAACTAGAGAAGGAAATGGCAAACTGCTCCATTATCTTTACCAAGAAAACCCCAATTAGAATCATGAAGAGTCAGACTCGACTGAAAAATTATACCTACTTATGCCAAATACTAACCAGACACACTTGAAACAATTACATTCAAATTGAATTTTTAAAAAAAAAATAAGGTTTGATTATGACTGAGATATGGCAGAGCAGAGTTAATATAGTAAAGAAATACTGTCTTTTCTTGGAAAGAGAGTGAATATAGATGTGTACCAGACAACAGAAACAGCCAGAATTGGTAGAAAGAGACAAGTCTTGAGTTTCAGTCCAGTCTCCACTAGTCACTTGCCCAGGTAACATTGGATGGGCCCTTTTACTTTCATCTCTAAAATGGCAGGAAAATCCCCTGAAGCAATTTTCATCTTCAGCGGAGCCACTCCCACTGCTTGCTATCCCCGTTAGGAACAAATAAATGACCACAACCTCCCAACCTGGGTGTAATTAATAGAATAAAGCACCTCCTTCCTCAATCTCTATTTTTACTCTTCTTTTGTCCTCTTCCCTCCCTCTGCCTATTGTGCCTTCTGGAGCAACAATTCCATAACTAACAAGCTCTTCAGGCTTCTTTCATCTGGGTGGCTTTTTCAGAGAAAGCTGCTTATTGGAGGTGACTTTGCATCTCTAGCTGTCCTTCCACGACTGGCTTCTCTGTCATATCTCTCACCCAAGGCCTGGAGAGGGGTCAGGGCATTCCTTGCTTCCACAGCCACATCCAGACCTTCCCTTTGCTAATACTTGTTTAGCTTGTTCTTCCTTTGAGTTTGTTGTATCATAACGTAACTCTCACCATGGTATTGTCTTTTCCAGGCATTCTTCTGCCTTTTTCAAGAAGTTAGGTAATGGTCTGTCCACCAAAGGGGTTTTATTTCAGTGATTGTAAACCTTTTCCTTTTCTAAACTTTTTTTTAACCTATTAAAAGTACATTTATATAATCAGTCATCCAGGTTTGCAAATTCAGGGCTGCCCTTAACTCTTTGGTTTCCATTTTCAAAAAAAACTAACTGTTGTGATTGATCAGGCTGGTCAGCTCTCTCTTTCTCTGTGTGTGTAAATGATCCCATTATTCCATTTCATAAACACTGTGTCTCATAATCATGCTCTGAAAATCTGGCAGGAAATTTCAGTTTTCCTGTATTTGGGGACTGTTCCCAATCACTAAGTCTGTTTCATTTTGCAATTTCATTGCAATTAATTCAGAAAGATTAACATGCTCAGAGCATAACTTGGAGAATGATTTCAGTGAGAACCTATTTATTTCTCCATTTCTGACTGTATTGCAGGTGGTAGACCTCTACAGAAAGGGGACCCACACTGGCAGTCTTAGTAGTGCCATTGGTTATGGACTTGAGCACGGATTTGTTCTTATTTTCCAGCAGAAAATCTGCTGCATCTGGAGTTCAACGTAGAAGATTGATCCCAACCCCTGTGGCCTGGAGGATGGTGAAGGAACAGCATATTTGTAAAAATCAGACAGGTGTGAACAGCTGATGATTTGAGGTTGATGGAGGTGCTGGTGAAGAGCATCATGGAGGTAAGGGGAAGGGAAGTGTAAAGTTTTAATAAATGAAGTGTTTTTTACACAAACTTCACACTACTTCCCATATACAGTACAAACTATCCTATGTTTTTGTTTATTCTGGCAGCAAGCAATTCCTGAACAGGCTGAAAAGAAAAAGGGTGTGTGATGATGGCAATTAAAAAAGGCACAATGTGTTTTATACGTCTTTCAATGAATATCTCCTACTCCCACTATCACTTTGTAAAGGAGATCTGGAATTTGCAAAGTGGGAGAGAAGAGATAGAAGCTAGATCCTTCTGCCACTCAACTATCCTTCATTCATTAAGAATTTTTTCCTAGTATAGATTTTTACTTTTTTGCTAAGGATTATCTTCTTCTATGACCACTTAAACTAACCAAAAAATGAATATGGAAGGTACATGATAGTAGTAGAAATGGAGATTTTTTTCCCCTTATGACAAACATTCTTTATGGAATAAAGAATTTTGACTGATGCTGAAGGAAGTGAGCAAAACATTGTACACAAGATTAAATGATGATATACTGTGATGGACTTGACTTTTTTCAACAATGTCTTAACCCTAAATGCCTGGAACATAGTATGTGCTATATAAATGTTAGCTATTATTACCATAATTATTATTGGAAAAGGGGAAGGAGAATAGAAGTTGGTAGGAGATTAAAGACAAAGGGGAAAACATGATTAAAATACCAAAACAGAGAAATACCCATCATATACGCACATATAAAATACCACAAATCACAGAAAACAGTACTTTAGTTTGATTGGGATTTAGAGGTAAATGTAAGGAAAGAACAGAAGATAAAACTGGAAACATCATGGAGGACCTTCAGTTTCAGGGTAAGGAGTATGAACTTCTCTCAGTGGGCCAATGAAGCATTGACAGGGGTGGCTGACTCCTGCGCTGCCAAGACTATGGCTCTTAAGACATCAAAAAGTGCAAGGCAGCTACATCTGCTAAATTGTCTTACCTTGCTGTGGGATAGTCTCCCTGACATAGTCTGCCATGATATTGACTGAAAAGAAAAATCAGTTTTTCTGGACATCCTGAAACACCAGAACTAGAAGAAATAACTCCTGAATGTTTAAAGAAGACAAAGCATGGAGGATTGGACCAGGGAACTCTAGGAAAACCACTTGATCTTCATGTTTTAGAAAACTTTCTGTCCTGGCTACTCCATGAAACCCAAACCTTATACCCTGAGAGAATCAGGATTGTGGACTCCTTGGAGGCATTTGTATGAGACCCTCCTAAGGCAGTTTAACTCCTTAAAAAAGAAAAAAAAAGCACTTTGAGTAATTTTATTTTGTAGTTGAGTGGACTTGTGTCCACAGTGAAAGACTTTCACAGTTGTTTCCATTTGACTTGCCGATGATCTGGTCTCAGCTTGCTTAGGAAAGTGAATATACAGCTTTTCTGTTCATTTCTCATGCTCTGCTCTGTTGTTTTTCCTTTGAATTATAGTTTGTCTGGTTCACCTCAGATTCTCCTATAGGGCTGAGCTTGGGTTTTCCCTGCAGATTCCTAAGAACAATTAGCAAATTTGCATACTTGAGACCATCAGTCTTAACCTGACCCAAGTTAATATCTTTCTCAGCCTGGGCCCAATTTCCCACTGACAATCTCTCCAGTTGTTGCTGACCAATGTGGCCCTTCAGTTTCCTACCTACTACCTGTAAGGCTCTGACACAGAAAATGGAAGGACCAAAGAAATGCCATGAGAAGATTCGTCTCTTGGTGGTATGATGTCATTTCAGAGTAATGAAAAATGACTTGGCCTATAGGGGCTATCCCAGTCAGTGTGACCCCGTAACTTCCAAGGGGCATTGGTGACTCAACATTTGGGCACATCTGAAATAATGAACTTCCTGGCTGCTTCTGGCTGCTTCTGACTACGTGGTGGCTTGAGGTTGAAGGACATGGGTGTTTTCAAATAATAAAGTGATGCCCTCATTCATTGCTGAGCCAGAGGAGCCAATGACTCAGTGGACCTTTGGAAAAGGAGAGATAGCCTTTTGCTCATTTTTTCCTGCTCTTTTGGGTTTTTTCCTTCCTATTCTCCCCCTGATGGAAGGAAGGGGAAGGATTGTGCTCTCCCCCATTCCTGCTGCTGTTCCACATGAAATACAAATTCATCTAGTCCCCTGGGTGCTTTTCCCAATTTCTATCCACTTTTCTAGCTGGCCGAACATTGCTTTTGAAGTATATATGATCAAGCTTGGAGTTGACCTTGTGAGTTTGAGAGGTTTCAAGGTAATAGGTCCAATGAGAACTGACTGACAGCAAAGACAACTGTTCAATTAGTGACAGTAGATATTTTTAAAAAAAGGAGAAGCTCTTGGCCTGGCTTGCTAGAAGACATGAACTTTGAGGAAGACAGTGCAGAGCGAAGGTGAAATGCAAAATGTCTAGTTAGCTATGCTGCAAACTGCTTCATGTTTAGATATATCAGCCTTCTGGACTAATATAATGTAGTCAGCACTGTGATTTCTTAAGTCTCACTGTCAGTGCTCCCTTGTGTCTTTTGTGCTCAACATTTCTTTTAAGGTTAGTAAATAAACTCATCCCATACTTGACTCATGTTGTGTCTTTCTACTCCCCTACTCCCATACTTTTGGAGAGAAACTCTGGACATGAGTCCAAATCTAAGCTTTAAATAATTTACCTCTGGGGCACCAGGAAGGGTTTAATGGGCTAAAATGTGAGGAAGGGGAACTTATCCCCTTTCATTAGAGACCAGGCTTCTTTTAGGGTCAAACCCAGCATGGATTTCAGACCTAGATCTAAAGAAGAAGAGCCCCTTTGCAAGAGAGTGGGTGAAATGCCCCAGCCCACATTTGTCAATATTAGATTAGCAACTGGGGCAGAAAGGCATCAGGAGCTGAGAGTTTTGCAGCCATGCGAAAGGCTCCACAGAGATGAGTGATTACAAAAAGAGATTAGCCCCAGACCTGGCAGAAGAGAACCTATTTTTCAGGCCTGATTTAATAAGGAATGGTACCAGGTGGTGTGCTGAAGTAGAAGTGTCCTTCAAGAACGGGGCCATGTCCTCCTTAGTGTACAGGGGCAGAGGAAGGAGGAGTGTTTCCTAACATAGACTTGCATGGGCGGTGGTGATGACAGTCACATGGACTAGAAGAACACCGTGGTCCAAATGAAGCAACAGCTCATCCAGCCATCTGTGGCAGATGCTGCAAAATCCCTTTCCAGCATCACTAATTGGGAAGATAATTACAAAACATGAGTGTCAAGTATGCAACCCAGCACTACCAAGTGCTGCTGCATGAATCAGATTACAATGTAATTGGAAATGTTTAACAAAATAAAGGCAAATACAATAAAGTACAGACAACATTACATTTAAAAAAACTAAGTCAATACACAGCTGCAAAGACCTGCACACACTTAGTGATCTCCAGGTTTCTATTTGAGTTTGACACCATCCGCCTAGGACACAGAGAAGTTAAGGAACTTGTGGAGAGTCAAAAAAACAATATGTGTCAGAGCCAATGGGACTTGGTCCCAAGCTTTCCTAACTCTCAGATACCACTATTCACAGTGGTATCAAACTCCCATAGAAATTGATCTCTCCTGGCTGTATGTTGACTTAGAAAACCACAAATCAACATCATGTATGCTGTGCTGTATTTTTATTTCTTTTGCTCAATATTCTCCAATTACATCTTAATCTGGTTCAGGCTGTGCTTAGGAGTTCTAAGAGACACTTACTGGAGGTGAGTCTGATACTTTTGCATTATACCAAATAATACGTAAGGCACTTTGCAAATCTTAAATGTTATTGTCATTTTCTAAGGAGGTGACAGAAAGGTATTCCTTGAATACTGTTAATTAATAACTAATTAGTTAGTTATAACTAATAACTAATAACTAAGTAACTGTTAACTAATATGAAATGCTCGGAGAGAAAGAAACAATAAAGTAAGTCTCCTGTTGAGTCATTTTTTTCAATTGTATCCCAATCCTTGTGACACTATTTGGGATTTTCTTGGTAAAAATACTGGAGTGGTTTGTCTTTTCCTTCTCCAGCTCATTTTAAAGATGAAGAACAGAGGCAAGCAAGATTAAGTGACTTGCTTAGGGTCACATAGTCTGAGGCCAGATTGAATTCATGAGGATGTCTTTCTAATTGCAAGCCTACTGCTCTCTAACCACCTCCACCACCTAGCTGCCCCAAGCCAGTCTCCACATAGCTGCATTTGTGAGTGTATCTAACTGCTTAAGCAATGCCTAAAAACACAAAGTTTGTCAGTTTAGGGTGTGCCCACACATCTCAAAGAAAAGTGAAAAATTAAGCCTGTTTAAAAAAATAACTTGTTACTTGATCTATGTGATCAGTCAAATCAATCAACAAGAATTATTAAGCACATGCTTAATGCCAGGCTTGGCTAGCCACTATCAATACAAAGACAAAGCAAAAACAAAAACTGTTCCTGGCTTCAAGGAGCTTACGTTCTAAAAGGAGAGAAACACATAAAAATCAGAACATACAGCATATGTTGAAATTGGAAGATAACTAGAATCTGTGTAAGGATGGGAAGGATGAGGCGGGGGGAGTGGGGAGAGAAAAACAATCCTGAAAGCTGCAGCACTTGAGTTAAAAATCCACATAACTACTGAAAGTGAGTTTTTTAAAAAGGAATTAAACAATGAGGACTCCCTAAAAATCAATTAAAAGAGAAAAAAATCAGTTGATTTCAATTAACTCACCCATTTTACTTTATTTTTTGCTGAATTTATTAAATACATCAACTCATTTAAAGTGGTCATCTGTATGTGCAGATAAAGCTTTTGTATAACAAAAACAGGATATGAAAACACTTGTTCTTCCTATATCTTACTTTCTTGCTTTTACAGATCATGCCCTCTAATCCCTCCCATGTCTATGGCAATCCCACAATTTAAATCTTTGGTCTGAATTAAGATAATACAGCTAATGCCAAAACAGATAATTAGCTGCCCAGATGTATGTTGACAGTGATAGATCTGCTATTGTATGAAGAAAGGGAAGAGGAATCAGCTCAAAGTCCCACTGTGACATGATACAAATATCAAGTAATTTGCCCTCAGGAAGCAGATTAACTGTAATTCCTTAAATTATATTAAATACTCTCTGAAAGTACATTGATTTTCTAGGTTTTTTTTAAAAATTACATACTCAACTTATCACTCCTCCCTTAATTTTTTTGTTAATTATTCTTCTATTCTATACTTTTTCCTCTGAAGATTGATAGAGATATATCCCAGAAATTTAATATGTTAATTCATTGTTATCAATCTCATTCACATATTTATTAATAGTTTCTATGATTTGTTCTTTGGCTTATTCATTATTCAGAATGTCATTAATAAGTTTCCATTTGTATCTTCTATTTGAGTGTCCCGAATTAATTTCAAAGCAACAAGAAATATTCACTTATTGAGTGGATCCAAATGTTTGTTCAAAATCCCTCAGTACAAATAATTGTTCTGCTCAAGCTTTGTATAAGCTGACACATATATATTACATATACATAGATTAAAAAACTGTCTAGTTAGATTATAAAGGAACTTGATATAAAGGCCCTTTGAATTTAAGTCCTGTACTATATGCCTCCATTTCTCCCCAAACTCTGGCTCATTATGGCAATATAGGTTTTATGGATCATTGTCCACTTTTCTCTGTTCAGTTAATTTGGTAAATCTTTCTATACATTTTTAGTATGAAATTTATAAATTATGTGAGCTTTAGGCCTGAGAGAAGCAACAAAGTACAATCATTGAAAGAATCAGTTGTGGATACGGGATTTTACTTGAATGGTGTCATCTGGGAATCTGAATGGTGACACCTGCCTGAGGTGTTTTGGGCTTACCTGCATCTCGGTCCCTGATACAGTAGTCTGGAGAGTTCTCAAAATAGACCAGGTCATTTTTGGTTGGTTTCTTAAATCTCTTGTTAGCCACAGTGAAACCAGTGCCATCTTGATTCATGACCACCTGGATGGCCCCGTTATATTTCTTCCAAAGATAATCTCCCGTCTTTCTAAAATCAGCCATGGCCAGCCAGCAGGTCCTCAGGGTACAGGATCCACTCACCCCATGGCATTTGCATTCTTGTTTCAAGAACCGCTTTACAGCCTATTAGAAAAGGCAGCAAAATATCAGCAGAGATGAATGCATCTAAATACTCAAGTAACAGGTAATACACTATTTCTTCCCTTCCAAGAATTTAGTTGTGTCACCTGAAAATTCAGGATAAATTTTTAGTGGTGCTTTTTAGCAAAGGTTCAAAGACTCAATCAATGGTGGTAGAGTAGGGAGGGTTCAATCAATGCTATTTATTTATTTACCTAGGAAGGTAGGTAGAACTCTGAAACTTGTGATTTCATCCACTCACTAATGATGCTCTGCCACTGGTCTGCACTTTACTATAGTTTTAGAGTTACATAGAACACCAAGAAGTCAGATGATGTGCTCAGGACAGTTTGTATCATAAATCAGATTTTAATCTAGGTCTTCATTTCTCAGAACCTTGACAGTCACTCTTTATATTTCACCAGGTAGCCTCACTGCCCTAAAATTAAGGTGGAGGAAAGGGGAGGATGCTTAATTCCATTTGGATCACAGATCTAGAATTGGAATAAACCTCAGAGCCCATCTAATTCAGCTCCCTCATCTGAAAGATGAAGATACTGAAACCTATATTGTTAAGTTATTGGCTCAGGATTGCATGGGTAAGAGTTGGGATTAAAACTTTAGTTCTCTGAGACTAGAATTAGCACTCTTTCCACTTGGCCACACTGTCAGTTATCCATGTGATAAACCTTCACTAGGAAAAGGGGATGAATTATAAAGTCTTTCCTAAAGAAATGGAATTTTAATACTTTGTATACTATCTATAACCTATATCAAATTGTTTACCATCTCAGGGAAGGAGGAAAGGAGAGAATTTGGAACTCAAAAGTTTAAAAAAATGAATGTTACAAATAGTTTTTACATGTAATTAGGAAAAATAAAATATTCAAAAATACTTTGCATACACATTAGTTATCTATAACTTGAATTAGGCTAACCAAAGCATTGCCAGGCTGGGTTTCTTTAATGAATAATTTTTAAGTGGCACATCAATTATATGAATGTGACACTGTCTCTGGGATACATTCCCAACTTAATAATCACAGGATTCAAGATTGAGTCCCTTGGAGAGTGGCTGCTTTCACCTCCAGCTGTGGGTCTGTACTCCTACAAGCCCCCACTGGCTGGCTTACCTTTAATAGTCATCCAGTAGATATAATTATCTCAAAGCAAAGGCATTTACTAAGGTGACAGAGTAAGAACAGTGGCTACAAAACATTACCCCCATAAACCTGGGGCATACTTTCCCATAGATACACTCGGCACCTGTGGGAAGGGTGGGCACAAATTTAGAGTACAATGGTAATAAGGCACACAAGTGCACAAGGCAACTTGCACCTCTGGGGCTAATTTTTTTTCTCTTTCTGAATTCCTCATGGGGCTCCCCTCTGGGCATAGCATCAGTGTGAGGGGTCACCCCACTGGTCTCCTTTCCTGGATCTGCTCTTCCCTGCAGCTCAACTGTCAATTGTCAGGATGTTGAATCCATAGTCAGGTTTCTCCCCTGTTGGCAGAATCCCATAAATGCTGTCTTTCTGTGTCTTTATAGAGAGTGTATCTGCTCTCTACTTTGAATGGCTGCACTCTCTGAATTGTTCCCTACTGGTGTCTCCTATTGGTCAAATACTATTTCATTATGGAGGGAAAGATTAAAAAAAAATCTCTGTCCCACAAGCAAGATGCCCTAGTGGAAGCACAGGGGTCACATTTCATAAAGCTTTTCTCTGTTTTGGATCCCTTGCACTCAAAAACTGTTCCAGTGTCTCCAGCTTTATAAAGGCTTTGAGGGGTGGAACCAATATTTTCCCAATCAATGGCTTGCTGCCATTGTAACTGAAGCCAGGAACTCCTTCACACTTCATAAAAGGATGACAGGGCATAGAAAGGCATTTGTAATTCATTAGCACATTAATACTCATTACTGGTAATCTCTTCCTTACTTTCTAGGATTCCATCAACTTGTGCATGTTGTGGAGGGCCACTCCACCCCTTCTGTCATGTATTCACATGAGTATCTCTCAAGTATTACAAAACAGTTGGTGCTTTTGAGCAGGTTCAACAATCATCCTTTCAATCACATTTACATTATTCATTTTTTAAGCAAATCTATATGTAAAGATAGATGACTGAGATATGTATTTAAAAATAGTCCAAAGCCTATGGACATGGACAAGAATTTAATTGAGCAATTGATCAGCAAACATTTATTAAATGTTCACTATGTGGCAGACATTGTGCTATTGTATTGGAGGATACAAATAAAAAATTACTGATCTTAGTGATCTGACATTTGAATAACATCTTCACAGTTAAGAAAATATTAGTATATATAATGTACATATATGTATATGTGTATACAGTATAATATATACACATATCTCTACACATACATATATACATGTACATATTTAGATATACATTTATACACAGTTTAAAATCATAAGACACTGTGATTGAGGACATTGACAAATAGGAGAAATCAGGAAAGGCCTTTTGAAAGAGATGGCATTTGAACTGGACATTGAAGGGAACGCAAAGTTTCAAGAACCTGAGAAAAGGAGGGAAAGCAATTCAGACAGCTTATGCAAGGGTATGGAGGCAGGAGAGTGTTATGGAATGCCTTACCAATGCTCCCCTTAATCTACATAAACATACCCCCCAAAATTACCCCCACACTACTTTTTTGTTTTCCATGCATATGCAGAAAAATTCACAAAATAGGAAAGAACCATTTATCCTAAAACCCTAAATCTCTATTATTCCTTACTTATGTTTCTGGAGGCACAACAGAAATGATGAGGATGCATAAAGACCCTCAGATCCATAACAGTTGAGCAGATTATAGGGAGTGACATTATCAGAGACCAAGTTGCAGAGCTGTTGTGCTGATTGTTGAATGCCTGTAAAACCTGGAGAGTGTACCACTTCTATGCCAGGAATCATTTCCATTTGAATTATCTTAGAAAGATTCTGAAGATCACCTGGAAGTCTGTTCTTGAACTAAACTGCCAAGTGTTCCAACTCTACTGCAGAGAGCACAACTCCAGGGGGCTGGCCACATTGTTCAAATGGATTCTTGCTAAAAAAAAAATAAGCAGTTTTATAGAGAACTTACACAGAGCAAGGGCTCAGAAAAGGCGATACAAGGGCATTCTCAAGGTCTCTTTAAGAACTTTAGAACTGATTGTATGACATGGGAGACACTGGCACAGGACCACCCAGCATGGCATGCCCTCATCAGAGAAAGTGATGGGCTCTGGGAGCAAAGCCAAATTAAATAAAGCTCAGAAGAAACTAGAGATGCATCAAGTTAGAAAGTACACTCCAAATGTTCATAGGGACTATTTGTGCCTGACCTGTGGCAGAGCATTCCAAGCTCATTCTGGTCTGATCAGCCACAGTTGGACACACTCACATGACTAGCATAGGGATGCCATTTTGGTCCTTTTCCAGAAAGAAGGACAACCAGCAGGAGGCAATCAGGGAGGAGCACTGGCAGGATTTCTCTTAAGGAGGACCTTTTCTTATCCTAAGAAGGCCCTTATTGCAATAGACCCTGTAATTTCAATTTCTTGTTCAATTATTTGCATTGACAAATCCTACAGTTACTGTATCCAATTAGAAGGTCATAGCAAAAAAGTAGGTTGTTTTATAGGAGCAAAGTAATCTATATTTCACTTCTTTGCTAACTCGTATTAGGATCCTAATTCCTTTTCAGGGTTAGACTGGTGTAATTTTCCACTAAACTCCTTTTTTAAAGACGTTTATAGCATCTTACATTCATTAGGAACTTCCCATGGCAGCAAGTTCATTGGGACTTAGTCTATTTAATGGCATCTTCCTCCTGGTTAATTGTGACTTAAGTTATGGAACATGGTAGGGAACATGATAGCCTAGTCTCTCCCCTTGTTAATGGCTAACTCCCCTTTGGAATTTAAACATACAGTCAATGGCATAATGATAAAATCTTTGCCTCTAGATTTGGAGAAGGCTTAAATTTACAAATTCTTTTGAGATACCTTGTGACATTGGCCTGAAACCCCAATATACTTTTGGGGTCCAAACCCCCTCTTCCCAATGGAAAGATTGCCAGTTTTTGAGTTCAAATCTGACTTCAGACACTTTCTGGCTATATGGCCCTTATTTGCCTCAGTTTCCTCATATGTAAAATGAGTTGGAGAAGGAAGTAGCAAACCACTCCAGTATCTTTGCCAAGAAAAACCCAAAAGGATATGACCAAAAAAGAACTAAACACTATAACAAATTATGTGTCTATAGGTATTTTTGCCTTTGATCTCTTTTCACCCTTCTTTTTCTTCCCAGTTATTCCACTAATTGACTTCATTGGTCAAAGTATGCATTGCACTACGTTCTACCTGTTCAGGCTTGTCCTATGCAACTGAGACATAAAGCTAAAGGTGCAAGGAAGTTGCAATAAGCCTCTTAAGGCAAAACCAAAATCCTTGAACAAGGGGAAGTAGTAACAAGGGGAAGAGAACAGATTTGGGTTTTGGAGGGTAAAAAGGAGAATGAATATGCCTGAAAAAGGAATGACCGAGAGACCTCCAGGAATAATGATCCATTAGATATTTCCCTCTTCTTGCTGCTCCTCCAATCTCTTACCAAAGGCATAAAGGCATTCCGTCCAATTTGGAGGTTTGAATCTATGTCCCCCATGACCCAATCTCATCCAAAACCTGCTTCTAGCCTAGTTCAAGCAATCAGAAGGCCCTAGTATGGGGTTTGCCATGATAATTTTTCTATCCATGGCCTATCAAGTAGGGGCTGGAGAATATTAGGGGATGAGAGTCTTCTTTAGGAGAGTGAAGTGAAAGTCCAAAAGACTTCCCATAACTGGCTCCAACTTATTCCACTTAAAATAGTGAAGATAGTCCCTTTAAGGAGACAATCTATTCATGGAGGCAGAACTAACTCTGTACTATCCCAATGAAACAATCTGGTCCCCTTCATCATGGGGTCACTCAAGTAACTTAGAAATAAAATAGCAGCTTTTGTGCCCTCTTTCTTGTAGTGCAAAGAAAACACTTAAGGAACAAGTGCTCAAGGAAGCATTTACCAGCCAAACTTAGACATGGCTATCTTCATAGGTAGCTTCCAAAAGTGAGGGAAACTGGGAATCCCTGTCACTGGAAGCCTTCAAGTGGATCTGGATGGCCATTTATAGAATTATAACTAACATGGAGTAAATGGGGATTTCCCCCAGACTGTTAACCTAAGGGGGTTCTCCTTAGACTTCACACAACTGCCCATTGTGGCCATCATTTTGGCATCTCTCTCAAAGCCCCCACATTACCTCCCTCTCCCAGAACCCTCAGGTACCAAGTTCTATTGATTCTGTTTCCATAATCCATCAGGCATCTATGACCTCCTTATTCATTCCCACAGCCACTGCCCTAGTTGTTACTGTTGTTCAGTCCTGCCCAACTCTTCATGACCCTGTGGAGCGTGTTGTTCATGCAAAGATACTGGAGTGGTTTGCCATTTCCTTTTCCAGTGGATTAAGGCAAACAGAGGCTGTGACTTGCACCACCACTAAGTGTCCAGTAACTGTCCTAGTAGAGGCCCTCATTACTATCTGCTTTGCCCTACTACAGTAGCCTCCAAACAGGTAGTGTGACATTTCCTTTCCCCTTTATCTTTTTTTCATACTGGTACTAAACCTATTGCACAGTGGATAGAGTGCTGGACTTGAAGTCAGGAAGACCTGAGTTCAAATCTGACCTCAGACACTTACTAGCTGTATGATTTTGGGGCAAGTCACTTCATCTCAGTTTGCCTTAATCCCCTGGAAAAGGAAATGGCAAACCACTCCAGTATCTTTGCCAAGAAAATCACTAAGAATAGTACAGGACTGAAATGACTAAACAACTAAACTTATATTCTTTATGTAGGGATGTAGTCATGCCAGTCCAAACCTTTCAATAGTACCCTTTTGTCTACTGAGCTTAAATACTTAAGCCTAGACCTCAAACATAGCACCATCAATCAACTGACCAGTAACAGGAGACAGAAATACAAAAATGAGACAGTTCTTGTCCTGGAAGGATTTATGTTCCACCCTTGGTGCAGCCCAAATAGTTGTGCAGTAGTCAAGGGAAGGAAGTTTTGGTTCAGCCTGTTACAGGAACTGTGAAACAGAACTATAGGGCAGTAGATTATCACACTCTTCCCAGTAGCAATTTGTTTGATTGTGGTTTAAAGAGCAAAAAAGTCCAGCAGGAGATATGGGGTGTGGTGCAATGTACATGGAAAGATGTCCATGATGGGGAGGCCCTGGATTTTGAGTGATGGCTGGATGGAATCAGCACTGATTGAGGCTGGCTAGATACAAAGGGTGGATATTAGTTATCTATCACTCACTCACTCACCCACCCCGGCCCAGCATGGGCCCAGGGTGGAGTCTGGAAGATGAATTTCTGAACATCTTCCTGCCCTTTCAACCTTTTCTCATCCTAGACCTCCCCTTGTACTCTTTTAATCTCTTCTCCACCCTTCCACATACATATTGTGCTTTCCTGCCTCTGGGTCTCTGGCTCACGTTTATCTATGCTCAGAATCCCTTCCCCCCTCTGCTCATGGAATCCTACCAATCCACTTAGCTGATCCCAATTCAAATCCATTTTCTCTATAAAGCCAAAACATGGCTTTCTATCCATTTCTCCAAGTTTCTTTTTAGCCGCTTAATCAATGCTTGTAAAACTGAAAAAAAAAGGGGGGGGGCATTCAAATATTTGTTGGAGGAATGAATCCAACTCCTTGCCCTGAGGTGTGCCTTATGAAATTTATGCACTTTATCTGTTTCAGAAAAGCAATTAACTACTTATCCAATGAGAGTGATTTAATAGCCATAACAGCTAACATTGATAACACTTTAGAGTATGCAAAGCACTTCACACATAAATGATTTCATTTGGCCATCACAATAACCTTAGGAAGTAGGTAGGTGCTATTACCATTCCCATTTTACAGATGAGGAAATTGAAGTGGATCAAGGATCCAGGAAAACATGGTTAGTTAGAATGTGTGAGAGAAAGCATTCTACATCTCAGTCCAATGCTCTCTCCATTACCCACTGATCTGCTCTACTGGTTTAAACAAAGAGATGCTATGATTCCATCTTAGAGGTGACTATAAGTTCTTAAAAGCTAGGCAGATAAGTTCCAGTAGTTTCTATATCAAACTGGAAAGGTTTTAAATATGGCGTTAGGAGAAAAAAAAATGTCTGCCATTCAAGGACCCTCTTGGGTTAGTGCCAATAAGGACATACAACAATGAACTGTTTAATTAGATAAATAAAATAAATAATTTGAATTAAATAAATTAAAATCAAATACATTATTAAATAAATATTAAATAAAACAAACACAATTACAAAATGGCCCTCAAGTCTGTTGGCCCCTCTTTCTACCACTGTAAGAGTGGTGGAATAGTAGAAAATGTTAAGGACCATAGAGCTAATCATCTATATTCATTCACTTAATTGTTGGTAATTGAAAACGTAGTCTTTATTTTATTGACCAACAAATGGGCCATAATATTGGAGCAACTTCTCCATGTTGACATCTCCATAAATGAAACCAGAAACTTAAAAAAACAACAACAATAACAAAAACTAACATTAAATACACAGTCAGAACTAAGAAAAAGCACATGGAACTTTTCCTAGAAAAGGAAATTTAGAGAAGTGCCACTTTCTCCCCCAATGGGTGGTCACAGATAATTTAACTGCTGGCACAGATGTACAAACAACTGGACCACCAAGGGTACTGTCCTCCTGTTTTCTAAATCACTTGTCTAATTTGGGTGGGACTTCCTCTTGCTTGACCTTAACTTCTTCTGCCCTGAATGTCATTAAAACTTTTTTTCTCCACTCCTTGAAAACATATTTTTTAAAATGGTGTTTACACACAAATTTCAAAACAAAGGTTTTTGGAGACAAAGCCTCAGCACATTTTAGTGATAATGGTTTAAGTAAACTTAATAAATTTAAAGATTCTGTTACAGTTTTTACTGCTCTTTCCCCTTATAATCTGAAGCCTTTGCAAGGGAATTGGAGGGGGCCAATCTAAGGTATGGGGGTGGAGGAGGAAATAACTTCTTTTGTTATTGAGCAATTTAATAAATGTTTACCTTTAAAAAAATTTCTCTAATTATATGGAATATGGAACCCAGAGAGTTTCTTTCATTCTTGGAGCATTAGAAGACCTACAAAGTGAAGTTTTTTCTCCAGGTCTTTTACCTTTTCTGATAGAAAAAACAGTTTGGATTTTCTGCTTAACTATTCCAGTCTGAAGATCATGATTAAATCATTCTCACCTTCCCTATTTGCTGGAAGTAACCCTCAGGCCTCTGCTTCTAATTCTCATGGTAAAATGCTCTAGTAAGCTTCCTGCCTCCCAGACTAGTTTACAGGGTACCCAGCCATGACAAGGGCTGTGAGGGAAGCTTACCAAGAGGGCCTTTCTTAAGGCCCTTTGATTCTAACTGGTAGAGAGTTGATGCAAACAGCAGCTTCCTTCAGTTGTTATCTAGGTAGAAACCCAACTTTCAACTGCTCCTCACAGCTTCCTTTCTCTTCTGTCCTTTGCCAGTTCATCAGGGATTTTAGAAATCTGAATTTATTCTTCCTTGCTTCAATATGAAAAAACATCTGGGCTTGGATAAGGATAGTCAATAAATATTTATTAAGTACCTACTGTGGGGCAGCCACTATATCAAGGATACAAATAAGAAAAAGAAAAAGAGTTTCTATCAACTAGGAACTTACAATCAGGGGGGAAAGGGAGGGAAGATGATAAATAAAAGAAAGCTGAAAAGGGTTAAGATGTCTTGTGGAGTGGAAACCAAGAAAATGTACTTCTGCAGTAATTATGTGAGAGTAGATGAAAAAGTGGAGTTGGGGCTGAAGAGGAAGGTAACATACCACAATTTTTAGGCTACTTACAAATGTTAACTTAGCTGTTAGCAAACACACACACACACACACACACACACACACGGAAAATAAGAGTGCTCATGCTTTAGGAAGTTACAATCTAATGGAGAAAGACAAACACACAAAAGAAAAATGAAAGAAGTTCAGGGGAAAGGAGGGAAAGTCACCTTTGGGTCTGGACATGATGAAAAAAATCAAAGAAATCCAATATGTGAACAACCAAAAAACCTAACAAAGTCAAGAATGTGTATAGCCTACTGGGAAATGAGGAGATGTCTGAAGAGATCCCTCTTCTGTCCCCCCATCTTTAATGGAAGTTGAGTCACCAAATAGGAAAAATAACAATTCAACTTTTAAAAATTGCCTAATGAACAAAACTGATCTGGAAAAACATACCTAAATCTGGAAAATGCTTTTCAAAAAATGACACTGGTAAAGAAAGCCTCAGTTTCCTCATCTGTAAAATCAGAATGTTGAACTAGAGCTCTCCAAACTCTAAATGCATGGCTTTGTGTCCTATGAGATCCATAAAAAAAGAATAAAACAAATTGATAACAAAAATAACAACATGAGGAAAGCTTTAAACAATTTGAATTAGAGAATATAATCAACGGGAGATAAAAATTCATAGGCTGAAGGTATATTGGCAATATCAACAGAAAAATGCCCAAAACAAAATCAAAGGGTAATTCAACTGGAAAAAGGCTGGAAAAAGGCTAGAAAAATTTATGTGCAAAGACAATAGATTTTAAAGATGGAGATTAAAGTGATAATCTAGGACTCAATGAATTACCTGAAAAAGAGTCTAACCACCATTTTTAAAAATACTGCCCAATAAATTTCCCCAGAACTAGTTAGATTAAAAGAAAGACTATAAACAGTAGAATTCACCTTATATTTGTAAAAAGAACCCAACTTCTTTGTCTTCCCTTTGTAAAAGCCCTCTTGTGTCTCTTTTATGTGAGATAGTTTACCTCATTCTACGTCTCCCTTTCCCCTTCTCTCAGAATGTTCCTCACCCTTTAATTTTATTTTTTTAGATAATCATCCTATCATATTCATCTCACACCCATGCTCTCTGTCTAATATACACTCCTTTTAACTTCTTAACAATGAAAAAGTTCTTAGAAGTTACAAGTATCATCTTCCCATGTAAATATGTAAACAGTTTAACCTTATTGAATCCCTTATGATTTCTCTTTCCCTGTTTATCTTGTGATGCTTCTCTAGAATTTTGCATTTGAAAGTCAAATTTTCTATTCAGTTCCAGTCTTTTCATTAAGAATACTTATAAGCCCTCTATTTCATCATATATCTAATTTTCCCCCTGAAAGATTATATTGTTTTGGTGGATAAGTGATTCTTGGTTATTATCTTTGCCTTCTGAAATATCATTTTCCAAGCCCTTTGATCTGTGTAGGATCTGATAAATTTTGCATTATCCTGATAATGGTTCCATGAAATTTGAATTATTTTTTTTCTAGCTGCTTGTAATATATTCTTGACCTGGGAGCTCTGAAATTTGGCTATAATATTCCTGGGAGTTTTATTTTGGGAATGTCTTTCAGGAGATGATGAGTGGATTTTTCAATTTCTCTTTTTTTTCCCTCTGGTTCTAGAATATCATAGCAGTTTTCCTTCATAATTTCTTGAAAGATAATATCTAGATTCTTTATTTTTATCATGATTTTCAGAAAGTTAACTAATTCCTAAATTATTTAGGATCTCATTGATATATATTTTTTCCTGTGAAATAATTAGGCATGTGACTTGCTTAAGGTCACACAGTTAGTGTCAATTCTGAAGCTGAATTTGAAGCCAGACCCTCCTGACTCCAATCCTGGTACTCTATTCATTGCACCATTTGGCTGCTCCTTCTTGATCTATTTTCCATGTCAGTTGTTTTTCCAATGAAATAGTTCATAATTTCTTCTATTTTTCATTCCTTTGATTTTATTTTTTTTGGTGATTCATAGAGATTAGTTTCGAGTTGTCCAATTTTAATTTTTAAGGAATTATTTTCTTCAGTGAACTTTTGTACCCTCTTTTCTTATACTCCAATTATGCCCCAATTTTACTTGTGAATTTTGTACATTATCTTTTATTTGATCCATTCTGCTTTTAAAGAATTCTCTTCAATAGATTTTTGTGCCTCTTTTACCATTTCAATTATTCTGTTTTTTAATGTTTTATTTCCTTCAGTATTTTTTGGGGAGTGCTTCCTTTATCCCTTTTAAAAATCTCCTTTGATTATTTTTTCACAATTTTTGTGTTTTACCTCTTGTGCCTTTTCCTAATTTTTCTCTACTTTTTTTATTTGATTTTAAAAAATCCTTTTGGAGCTCTTCAGTAATTCATTTTATGCTTGAGACCAATTTATATTTTTCTTTGAGGCTTTGGATGTAGTAGTTTCGACTTTGTTGTCTTCTTTGGAATTTGTGTTTTGATTTATTCTGTCACTATAGTAACTTTCTATGATCAGAGCTTTATTTTTCTTCCGTTTGTTTGTTTGTGGTGGTTGTTTACTTATTTTTCTAGCCTATTTCTTGACTTTTAACTTTATATCAAAATTGGATTATGTTTCCAGGGTGGAGGAAGCACTCTCCCAAACTTTAGGCAGTTTTTGTTTTGTTTTGGTTTGGCTCTTGTTTTATTTTGTTTTATTTGTTTGTTTGTTTGTTTGTAATGCTACTATTTTCAGATCTAGTTCTTTCAGTTCTTCCAAAGGAGGAGAGAGATCTTTACTACTCTCTGATCTGTGCTCTGGTCTGTAAGCAACCATAAGCATTCTTTTCTGCCCTGGAACTGTGCTTAGGGTCTCACATGGCCACAAGTTCTGGTGTGCTAGTGCTCCTCCTCATCCTGGGTCTACAAGTTGGAACCACTTGTAGGTAATGCAACAGAGTCTTGTGCCCACTGCTAGCAAAGAAACTCCCATCATCTCCTTCTGATAAGTTGATAATGACCCCCATTGCTGTTTCTGGACTGAAAATTCTATACCCGATAGCAGATAGATACAAGCCTGCTGTGGATTTGCTGGGGTAGGACTTGTAAGGGTGCAACCTGTGCTGGAGTAAACTGTACTCTCACCCTACTGCAACAGACCACAGATCTCTCCTGCCAACATATTAAGTTGTTTTGGGCTGGAAAGTTACTCTA
>JAJPUD010012418.1:22982-49393 GCA_023553655.1 Myrmecobius fasciatus | reverse complement strand
TCCTTTTATGATACAGACATGGTACTGATACCTAAACCAGGTAAAACAAAAACAGAGAAAGAAAATTATAGACCAATCTCCTTAATAAATATCGATGCAAAAATCTTAAATAAAATATTAGCAAAGAGATTACAGAAAATCATTCCCAGCATAATACACCATGACCAACTAGGATTTATACCAGGAATGCAGGGGTGGTTCAATATGAGGAAAACTATTAACATAATTGACTATATTAATAACCACATTAACAAAAAACATATGATAATCTCAATAGATGCAGAAAAAGCATTTGATAAAATCCAACATCCATTCCTATTAAAATATTACAAAGTATAGGAATTAATGGACTTTTCCTTAAAATAGTCGGTAGCATCTATTTAAAACCATCAGCTAGCATTTTATGTAATGGTGATAAACTGGAACCATTCCCAATAAGATCAGGGGTGAAACAAGGTTGCCCACTATCACCATTACTGTTCAATATTGTATTAGAAATGCTAGCCTTGGCAATAAGACAAGAAAAAGAGATTAAAGGAATTAGAGTAGGTCATGAGGAAACCAAATTATCACTCTTTGCAGATCATATGATGGTCTACTTAGAGAACCCTAGAGAACCAACTAAAAAACTGTTAGAATTAATCCACAACTTTAGCAAAGTTGCAGGATACAAAATAAATCCACATAAATCATCAGCATTTTTATACATCACCAACAAAATGCAACAGCAAGAGATACAAAGAGAAATTCCATTCCAAATAACTATCGATAGTATAAAATATTTGGGAATATATCTGCCAAGGGAAAGTCAGGATCTATATGAGCAAAACTACAAAACACTCTCCACACAAATAAAGTCAGATCTAAACAATTGGAAAAACATCAAGTGCTCTTGGACAGGTCGAGCGAATATAATAAAGATGGCAATACTACCCAAACTAATCTATCTATTTAGTGCTATACCAATCAAACTCCCAAGAGATTATTTAACTGACTTAGAAAAAATAACAACAAAATTCATCTGGAAAAACAAAAGGTCAAGAATTTCAAGGGAATTAGTGAAAAAAAAATGCAAATGAGGGTGGCCTAGCTGTACCAGATCTAAAACTATATTATAAAGCAGTGGTCACCAAAACCATTTGGTACTGGATAAGAAATAGAGTAGTGGATCAGTGGAATAGGTTAGGTTCACAGGACAAAATACTCAGTGACAATTGTAATCTAGTGTTTGAGAAACCCAAAGACCCCAGTTTTTGGGATAAAAACTCACTATTTGACAAAAACTGCTGGGAAAGTTGGAAACTAGTATGGAAGAAATTAGGCATTGACCCACACCTAATGCCATATACCAAGATAAGGTCAAAATGGATTCATGATCTAGGCACAAAGAATGATATTATAAACAAATTAGAACAATGTAGGATGGTTTACTTTTCAGACCTGTGGAGGGGGAAGGAATTTGTGACCAAAGAAGAACTAGAGGTCATCATTAATCACAAAATAGATAAGTTTGACTATATCAAGTTAAAAAGTTTTTGTACAAACAAAATGAATGCAGACAAGATTAGAAGGGTAGCAGTAAACTGGGAAAATATTTTTACATCCAAAGGTTCTGATAAAGGCCTCATTTCTAAAATATATAGAGAATTGACTCAAATATATAAGAATTCAAGCCATTCTCCAATGGATAAATGGTCAAAAGATATGAACAGACAATTTTCAGATGAAGAAATTGAAACTATTTCTCATCACATGAAAAGGTGCTCCAAGTCACTATTGATCAGAGAAATGCAAATTAAGACAACTCTGAGATACCACTACACACCTGTCAGATTGGCTAAAATGACAGGAAATGATAATGATAACTGTTGGAGGGGATGTGGGAAAACTGGGACACTGATACATTGGTGGTGGGACTGTGAACGGATCCAACCATTCTGGAGAACAATTTGGAAATATACTCAAAAAGTTATTAAACTGTGCATATCATTTGACCCAGCAGTGTTTCTACTGGGCCTATATCCCAAAGAGATTTTAAAGGAGGGAAAGGGACCCACATGTGCAAAAATGTTTGTGGCAGCCCTTTTTGTAGTGGCAAGAAACTGGAAATTGAAAAGATGCCTATCAATTGGAGAATGGCTGAATAAATTATGGTATATAAATGTTATGGAATATTATTGTTCTATAAGGAGGATTTCAGAGAGGATTGGAGAGACTTGCATGAACTGATGCTGAGTGAAATCAGCAGAACCAGGAGAACATTATACACAGCAACAAGACTATACGATTATCAATTTTGATAGACATGGTTCTCTTCAACAATGATGTGATTCAAACCAGTTGTTCTGTGATGAAGATAGTCATATACATCCAGAGAGAGGCCTGTGAGAACTGAGAGTGAACCACAACACAGCAGTTTAACGCTTTCTGTGAATATTTCCATGCATTTTGTTTTCCTTCTTAGGTTGTTTTTTTTCTTCTTCTCTTTGTAGATCTGATGTTTCTTGTGCAGCAAGATAACTCTATAGATATGTATACATGTATTTTATTTGTCATATAATTTATCCTATTTAGCATGTATTAGATTACCTGGCATCTAGGTGTGGGGGGTGGGGAGCAGGAGGGGAAAAGCTTGGGAAAAAAAAGTTTTTGCAAAGGTCAATGTTGAAAAGTCACTCATATGTTTTGTAAATAAAAAGCTTTATATCAAAAAAATAAATAAATAAAAATAAAAAGTTGTCAAAGTGTGAATAAAAAAAAGAAAAATAATATTTCATTACATTCATATTCCATAACCTATTCAATCATCCCGCAATTAATGGGCCTTGACTCAGTTTCCAGTTTCTTGCCATTACGAAAGGATTGTGGCCAGCTAGATGATGGAGTGGAGAGAACACCAGCCCTGGAGTGAGAAGAACCTGAGTTCAAATCTGGTCTTAGAAACTTAACATTTACTATTAGTCTGTGTGATCCTGGGCAAGTCATTTAACTCCCATTACCTCTCAAAAAAAGCAAAAAAAAGGGCTGCTACATTTTTTACTTTTTTTTTTAGGATTTCTTTGGAATACAGGCCCAGAAAGGGACCCACATGTGCAAAAATGTTTGTGGCAGCCCTTTTTTGTAGTGGCTAGAAACTGGAAACTGACTGGATGCCCATCAATTGGAGAATGGTTGAATAAACTATGATATATGAATGTCATGGAATATTATTGCTCTGTAAGAAACGACCAGCAGAATGATTTCAGAGAGGCCTGGAGAGACTTACATGAACTGATGTTATTTGAAATGAGCAGAACCAGGAGATCATTACAAACAGCAACAATAAAACTATACGATGATCATTTCTGATGGACATGGCTTTCTTCAACAATGAGATGTTTCAAAACAGTTCCAATTGTTCAGTGATGAAGAAAGCCATAACCCAGAGAAAGGCCTGTAGTATCTGAGTGTGGAACACAACATAGCATTTTCACACTTTCTATTGATGTTTGCTTGCATTTTGTTTTCCTTCTCAGGTGTTTTTTTCTTTCTTGATCTGATTTTTCTTGTGCAGCAAGATAACTACATAAATATGTATATATATATATGTACATATATATATATATATATGATTTATCATATATTTTAACATGGTTAACATGTATTGGACTACCTGCCATCTAGGGAGGGAGTGGGGGTACCTGCCAAGACAAAGCCAGGAACTATATAAACACAATTACAAAACACTTTTCACAAATAAAGTGAGAATATTGAAAAATTACCCATTCACATGTTTTGCAAATAAAAAGCTTTAATTAAAAAAAATAAATAAAGCCATGATGCCAGACCCACATCTGACTACTTCCTCCCTTATCTTCTGAAAACATGCTTTTTGTTCATTTCCATGCAACAGCGTTACCTTATTGCCTATGCCAAGTTAATACTTATCCCTTAAAGCCCAACTCAAATACAACTTCTTTAATGAAACCTTCCTTTACTTCACTAATTAGTAACAACTTTTTCTCCTTGGGACTTAACAAAGCACTTTATTTTGTGTTTCTCTAATGCAATTATCAAGCACTTTATATCACTTACTTGTGTAGGTGTTAAGTTTTATGAAGGCAAAGACTGTCTTATCTAACCTTTGCATGTCTCTCATATCTACCTGGGTGTTCTATACACAAGATTCACATTAAAAATATTCGTTGAATTGAAAAAAAATAATACAAACCCAAGAGAGACATTGCTTGTTCAAATGGCCTGCACAGTTTGCTAGCCCTTTGGGCTTAGTTCCAAATTGCTCTCCAAAATAGTTGGATCAGTTCACAACTCCACCAATAATGTATCAGTGCCCCAGTTTTTCCACATTTCCTCCAACATTTATCATTACTTTTCATGTCATTTTAGCCAATCTGAGAGGTGTATAGTAGTATTTCAGACTTGTCTTAATTTGTATTTCTCTAAGCAATAATGATTTAGAGCATTTTTTCATGTGATTAGAAATGGCTTTAATTTCTTCATCTGAACATTGTCTATTCACATCCTTTGATCATTTATCAATTGAAGAATGGATTGAATGCATATAAATTTGAATTAGTTCTCTACATATTTTAGAAATGAGTCCTTTATCAAAACGCTTTAATGTAAAAAGGTAGAATAATTTAGGTAGAATTGTCATTTTTATTATATTAGCTTGGCCTACCCATGAGCACTTGATATTCTTCCAGTTGCTTAAGTCTCACTTTATTTGTGTGAAAAGTGTTTTGTAATTGTGTTTATATAGTTCCTGGCTTTGTTTTGGCAGGTAGATTTCAAAATATTTTATATTATCTACAGTTACTTTAAATGTAATTTCTCTATCTCTAACTGCTGGACTTTATTACAAATAAATATCATAAACCATAACTTATTCAGCCAATCCCCAATTGAGAAGCATTTTCCAATTCTTTGCCACCACAAAAAGAGCCACTACAAACATTTTTGCACATATGGGAAGGTGTTGTTTTAAAATAAATTTTTTTATGATTTATCATCAGTAAATGTTTGATTTGTATACTTATTTTATATACATATCTACCTGGGATCATGTAAAAATTCCTCATGCAAAGAGGTTGCAAGTAGAAAAAGTTTAAGAAGACCCAGTGTAGAAAGTCAGAGATTGACAGGGTAAAGACTGCTACAAAATCACGAGGAGAAAGAAGTAGAAAGATAAAGATGTCGATGCGGTATAGCTCTTAGGAAAAACCCCAACTGCTACCTGGCCTTGGGAATAATATAGTTAGGAATGATGTTTTTTTCCTTTAGGCTGTCTTGTCTTTACTTTAAAGGGCCAGGATGCAAAATCCAAAAGACTGCTGGCTGTCAGATAATAAACCATGGGTCAGCAATGATGGAGTTCCTAAGTCTGAGTGACAATAATGAGTTGCTTAAAATAAAACATGCACAGAACAAAATTGGTTGCCTGCCACTTTACCTAGTGATATTTCAGGCCTAAAACTATAACTCTGGCAGGTTGTCCCAGTGAGCTTTTTTCAGAGGACAGCTTCTTTGATTCTAGGGAAAGAACTAACCTAACTTAGAGGAGTGAAGGTGATGAGAAAATGCAAACAGATATATGATCTTATCAGGAGAAGTTCTTAACTATGTGGGTCTCATGTTCTTAATTTGTAAAAGGAGGAATTCAGATCATATTTTGGAGGGTATCTTCCAGCTTAACATATGGGAAGCTTCAACAATGCCCTTGGATTTAATTGAAAATGGAAAAATAAAGAAGAGAAGCATGGAAATGTCAGAAATTCAGTTTCACGAAATTATTACTCACAAATGTGAAAGAAAGCTTTTATGATCACAAGAAACCCTAGAAACCATCAAGATATTGAGAGAATCTCAGACACATCAGAAATGAAAGTTGAGAGAAGAACCAAACTGTGATGAATACAAAAACCTGAAGGAATCTCAAAGTTCTAAAGAGTAATTGCATCACTATTATAAAGGTCTGAATTATACTAGCAACCAGTATTGTTTTAGGTATCACTTTTGAAGATTATGGCCTTTTCTCCAGACTCAGATAATATCCTAGGAATAGAGATGAACATAAATCCTGTAGTATCTCAAATATTTTCTGGTTCAACAATGATATGAAGCAATAATCAGTCACTGGGAATAGTGGTCCACAATTATAATCACTTCTGCTTCTGAAAGGCTCAGGCTTGTGGTTAGCTTGAGTTTAGGAATTCTCAGTTGCAGGAAAACTAAAACAAAACAAGTATATCCACACTAGGTTCAAAACCAACATAGTAAGTCCCCAGGAGCAGGGGGCCACCAGGCTGCTCAAATGGGGCAAACAAGCTATATTGAAAAAGAAGGCCAAATCTTTAGTGCTGATAGGCAGTAAGATCAGACATGTAAATAGATGCTCCATTTTCAGCCTGAGTAAAGAAGGGAAGGCATACTCTTCTCAATAGTAATGATGATGATGATGGTGGTGGTGGTGGTGATGGTAGTGGTCATGATGATATGATGTTGATGATCACAACAAAAATAACAGTAGATCCTTGTATCAGAATTTTAGAGCTAGAGAGAACGTTAAAGACATATAATACAAACTCCATATTTTAAAGATTAAAATTAAGACTCAGTGAGTCAGGATAATGAGTTGCGCAGTCACATATATTATTAAAAGAGAACTTGAACCCAGGTCTTCTTGACTTCAAGTTTATCACTTACTCTACCATGTTGAATTCTGTTTGCCTTTTTTGATCTATGGACATTAATGCAGTAGCATGAAAATATTCACTAAATTAAAGTCTCATGGAGGATTTATAGGTAGACATGGAAAAGTATAAGAAGGTATACTTGGAATATAAACTGCATCACAGAAGGGAATGTTTCATTGATGAAATAACATCTTGGAGTCAAAATAAATCTATATCCCTAGCTCTTAAAGGACTAACATCGATAAAAAGAATATATTTTTCTACTATTCTTGTGCATACAATATTTAGCTATTATGTAGAAGAATATTGAGAGTTTATTTGATCTTAAAGTCATTCAAGGATTCTAATAACTTTTGATGACAGCAAGTTAAAGGTATAAAACTATCCATAGTAATTCTTAGAACTGATACAAATCATAATAATGGGAGATATTTGGGATACAATGTAAATGTGAAATTGGTGTCATTAGGGAAAGTCTGGAAGAAATTGCTTGTATCAACACTCAAATTGACTTGTAGCTATTGATTTGTCTTCCATAGCGTTTAGGAGGGATCCTGTTTTTCAGGAAGGAAATAACTATTTGTATAGCACCTATCATGTGCTATGCATTGTGCTAAGTACTTTTTACAAATATTTCCTCATTTAATCTTCATAACATTTCTCCATCTTAAGTACTAATTTTGTCCCCTATTTTACAATTGAGGAAACTAAAGCAGCAGAAGATAAATGATTTAGAGAGGATCACATAGCTAATAAGTATCTGAGGCAGGAATTGAACTCATCTTTCAGATTCCAGAACTAACTTTCTATCTATTATAGTACCAGATATCTTAAGAGAAGCAAAAGAAGGCAATTCCAGAAGAATCTGGCCTACACTGTGGACTGAAATGTGAAATATTGTGACTTGTAAGAGCCAGCTTCATAATTAATAATTTAGAAATATTATGGGAAACTTTTACAACATGGAATCCTGAGTATGAGTAATTGAATTCCATTTAGTGATATCTGGCAGTGGTGATAGTGATACAAGAATGGTCCATCACTGAACTGTTGAGCAGAGTTTTCACTCCTTCTCTTGATCCCCATACTGGTGGACTACACTCCTACTTCTTAATAACTTCTTCAACTTCTTTGAGATCACTGCCTACTGGTAGATTCTAGATCATGCATATAGAATGGTCATTTCATGAACAGGAGGGGACCATCAGGTAAATATGTGGGGTTATAAATGCCCCCTTTAAAAATTCCAAGTGGAGAGTCTAACAGGCCAATTTCAATTTAGACTGAAATTAACTATACTAATTCTAACACAATATCCTGAGGGTTGGAAAGGCACTTCAGGGAAGAGAGGACTGCACATTGAAAATTATTAGATATGATAAGCTAAAGGTGAGAAGAATTTTTTTGACATATATGGAAACATTTTATCTCAATTTCCCCAAATCCCTAAACAAGGGATGGGAGAACATTCTTGGCATGGACCAATGATAAGTAACAGACTAACATAATGCCAAGTAAATTGGCACTGGGTGAAGTTCTGCCTCTGGATAATAGAACAGGAATTGCTAGCTATTGACCTAGGTCACATAGACATCTCTGCATTCCCAAAGGAGGGGAACTATCTCTTAGGCAGTTATATTCATATTATGATGGGTTGCCCCTCCTGGGAAGGTGTTTGACATAATCTATTAATTGTTCTGGTGGCTGTTCTTAAAGAACAGTTATGTTGACTGTCTTGCTGTTAAGGAGTTTTCAGAAATGGTCTCAAAATCCTCAAATTCATTTGTATCCTTGGGCATGCAGGAACATGAATTTGACACTAGATTTGGGTGTCTTATACATTAGCCTATTCCTATGTATTTAAGATAGAAAAAAGTTCCTGATAGTGGTGGTAGACCTCTACATCTAGTAGGTTCCAATTGACATCAACAAAAATATTGTGGTTACTGTGTCTTGAGAAATGAGGAACTGCTTCCATTGGTGATAATTATCCTATTTCATTGGATTGAACCAAGGCCTGGCTTGCACTGCACAAAAATGAATAGCTTTACATAGCTAACCACCCAACATTCATCTAGGCAAGACGAGCTCATGAATTGTACCCTATAAACATATTTTGTGAGAAAAATTCATTTTGTAGCTAAACAAGGATACTAAATAGAAATCAAGTTAGAAAAGAACAGGGATTATAACTGGTTGGCTTGCTGATATATACTATTCTAGGTATAGTAGCCAAGGCATTAAAATTCAAAGAAAATATATGCAAGCAAGGAATAGATTGTAGTGAAACTTTGCAAATCAAATGCAATTTACTTAAATAGAAATAAAAATAGACAATGAAACTGTTTAAGAGCAAAAGAATGAAACAGTTAAACCTAGCTTGGATGATCAAACTAGCACTTGGTAAGAATTGTCTCAGATCCAAAACACACTTGGCTTTGAGTGCAAGTGGTATAAACTGTTCTTCCATTTTTTCTCCAATCTCTGCTTTGTAAAGAAAATGTCATCATGTTGGGGATTAGTTATTTACTACTTTGGACCACAATGGACTATTCTAGAAATATGAAGAAAAAGAAGAAAAAATAATGATGAACAGAGATTGTTACTGCTAAGAGAATTAAGACAGAAGGAGTCAAATATAAAGTGTATCATAATGACCTTAGGGTTTAATTCACATATGTAGTATGGGATCTTAATCCTACATTATGGTCTGTGGGTAGGGATTTTTTTTTTAAATAAAGAATAGTAATGATGTATAGAAAGACTGGATAGGAAGATGACTTTGTCAGTCATGTAGAAGAAGAACATGACACAATCTCTAGTCACTTGAATTAAATTATGAGCAAGAATGTTGCTGAAACTAAGACAAGTCATCCTGAGCAATAAAGCCACTGCCAACTGATCAGATATTGTACCCTCAAAGAGTTAAACTTTCACTTCCAGAGCTATTCTGATTGGTGAATTGTCTCAGTGGGCCCACAATATCAGGCCAACTCTAATCATGCTCCATTTTACTCTCTGGACATCTGCTCAACAGAAACCCTGCTGCTGTTTGTGTACCTTTCACAATATCCTCCCTTCTCCTGTCTAATTCTGTAGCTGTAATTAAATCAATAATGCTATTGTTTTTGGAAAGGATGTGTCATTCTATTCCCCTATGCCTCCACTCAAAACTCTTGTTACTTTCCAAACTAAATTACCCATCCCCAGCCACCATTCCCTTTTATTTGTGGTCCTTGTATAAGCATGCAAACTTTTTTAGCAGGGACAATGACAATGATACGATATGTTTGTATTTGTTATCAGGTATGGCTTTACTTTGTATTTGTATCCTAGTTTGTAGTATATTATAAATGCCTTTTAATTTTTTAAATATTTCATTCATTAATAACTTAAAGTCTAGATCTATACATTAAATTGTGATCTCAAACCTCTAAAGTATGTAGCAAAGGCCATCACCAGTATATGGAAATGAAACTAATAGCTTTATTTCAGAGAAGAACTTATTCATCTCAATATCTGAAACCAAGATGCTGACACAGGTAGCATGAATTCCAAGCAAAGTGCATTTTATTTAGTACAACCCAAAGTCAGCCTTACTCACTAAAAGCATTCAGAGAAGAAAGTCATCTTAGGCTCCTCATAACTTCCAGTGCTTGTGTTATGTTGTTTTCCCCTCATCAAATTAATGGTGGCTGTTTCTGTATGTGTTTTCCTCCACCTCCATGCTGAGAAGCTCTTTTGCCACCAAAGGACCAGGCATCCATACGAAGCAAAACCAAAACCTTTTGCCATCAAGGTCTACTGAAGCTCCTTTACCAACTGGTGGTTGGTAAACTGATGGCAGATCTTACCACACTAAAGCTCGATGTGATCTCTCTTCACTCCAACTATCTCCTTTGACATGAGTTCAGTCCAAAATTTCACTTCTTTCTCCTTCAGCTTTTTGGCTGCTTTGGGAGTGATGTTAATTTGGAGGTAATCTTCATTCTGATTATAGCCAGGCCATTTTGGCAGTCCTTCTCCATTAGGGTTTCTGGGAAACAATAATCAATACAATAAAAATAACTATTGAATAAGCAGTTTGGGTTTGGAAAATGGGGTGAGGAAGATATTTACTAAACATGGTAAAGCAAAATCCTCATTAATTCCCCTTCATTACCAATCTTACCCATTCTTAGCAAAGTTGGCCCAATATTTCATCACAGTCCTGCTAAGTTTCTTTTCTTCCTCTGGTGAGCCCTCTGAAAATGAGAAATGAAGATATTAGAATGTGATTAGAATATTTTTGGGAATAAAAATGTGAGGTATATATTCAGTTCCTATCTCATGCTCCTTTCACACCCATTTCTACATGTAACCTCTCTCATGATTCCTGCATTTTACAATATTACATACATTTTTATGTGTCCTCAGGTGGTGCTGTGATGCAGCACCTCTCTGTTTTCTTATCTTTACTTGCTAATCCTACTTGGATTTCACCTTCCTTCACCCTAAAAGTAATTTTAAGAAATAATCAAATGATACTTAAATGTGAGTCAATGAGCATATATATTTGGATAGAAGGCACACAATAAATCTCTAATGGAAAAATTTCAGGTATAAGCAATAGCTTACTAAGAGAAGGGTTTGGAGAGGATAATAAATAAGATAAATATTATTTAGCATCATAAAATTTTATTTATAGGAACTATCAGGACCCATTTATTTATTTTATAGATAGGAAAACTAAGGACTAAGTGACTTATTCAAGATTATATCAAGATAATAAGTAACAAAACTTAGATTTGCCTTCTTACTAGGTCTTTTGACTCCAAATTCAATTCTCTTTTGTTACCCCATTTCCAGTTTGACATCTAAGGCTTAGGAAATTATTGTATTGAAAGCTTTGTAAGGGTCAGTGTTGAAGAATTACCCATACATATGTTTTAATAAAGGAGGAAAAAGGAATTTATTGTATTAGACATTGTACCTCAAAACCTTGTTGAGAGTGGCAATGAAATGTAAAAGTGATTTGCACTAAGATTTTCTATCAGAGTGGGATGTACACAGAAATCTGCAGGAAGTCCAATAAAGGTATCCAGAACTGACCATTTTTAAAAAGAAAACTGGCATTCAGAATCCCTTTCAAAGATGGAAGGACTCATGTTCCATGGCCATCATATAAATTAACCTTGAGCACACTGATTAACACTTTGATTAATAAATGCTTGGTGATTAATCAATTGTTCATGATATTCTCTTTCTCTGTAAATTCTCTCATCATTAGAATTGAAATTCAGATAGACTGGGGGCAGAGCCAAGATGGCGGAGTGAAAAGGTGACTTTCTGCCTCTCCTCCGATCTTCTCTCAAATCAACAAAAAAATAAGCCTCTGAACTGATCTTCAAGTCAACGAACTCAGAAATATTTGGGCACGGCTCTCTGGAGAACTTCATATCAGGTTAGTCGGACTCAGACAGAGAGATAAATAGACGACCCCTGTGCAGGCCGGAAGTGAGGGTGGGACTCAGCTCAGCTCATCCTGGCAGAAAATCCAGACTCCAAACTCCAAATTCCAAACACCTGGAGTTTATCTGAGGCACTCGGGACTCTCTGCCCTGATTGGGGACAGGTGTTCTGGCAGACTTGCCTTGTTTAAGGAGTAATTCGGACTTAGTCCTAGCCCCCACCGGCCCAGCAACTTAAGTCAACTCGCCGAAGTGCCCCAGGGCAAAGCGTCTTCAGCCGCCGTTTTTTTTTTTCCCTACCTTAAAGAAATTCAGATAGACTTTAGATGAAGGACACCAAGGTCAATCCATCCTCAACAGGAATCCCTTCTACAATATTCCTAACAAGTGGTCATATAGACTTTGTTTTGTTGTTGTTATAGTTCTTCATTTGTTCCAGTTGTGTCTGACTCTTTGTGACTCCATTTGGAGTTTTCTTGGCAAAGATACCAGAGTGGCTTGCCAATTCTTTATCCAGTTTATTTTGCAGATAAGGAAACCAAGACAAATAGGATCAAATGACTTGCCCCGAATCACAATAGCTAGTGTCTGGAGTCAGATTTGAATTCAGGTCTTCCTGATTCCAGGTCCATTATTCATTTACTGTACCATGTAGTTGGTCTCAGCCTTTGTTTAAAGACCTCTAATGATTAAAAAATGATTATCTCATTAAATAGAAGAAGGATACTTTGGGACATGTCCAATCATTAAGAAATCTTTCTTACATCAAGCTGAAGTCCATCTCTCTACAACTTCCAGGAACTGCTTCTAGGTCTACCCAAGTAGAACAAGCTTAATCTCTCTTCAAATACTTGAAAAAGCTGTCAAATCTTGCAGTCTTCTCCTCTTCAGGTTAAGTATCTACTTATTTCCTTTAATCAGTTGTTATATGATACATTCTAAAGATCCCTCTCTCTTACCTGGGTGTTCACCAGCTTATCAATGTCTTCCCAAAATATGTACCAGGACCTGAGCACAATATGCCTGATATCACAGTATAAAGAACACTATAGGAACATTATCAGCTCACCTCATCTATATAATATGCTTCCATCAATTTAGCCTCAATTGCCATTTGCTCCTAGTGGCAAAAATAAACCCTTGTTCAATGATGATTCATAAGCCTTAAGATAGATTGTCTGGTGAGATGAGCCTGGGGTGGGGGTGGGGAGGGAGGCAAAAGACCTCCCTTCTCAGGTTCTGTTATTCAAGTTAGGAAATGCATTTGGTCTCTCAGAACTAGTTTCCTTATCTGGATGGAATAACCATTCCTATGTAAGAAATTCTAATCACTCTCTATTACACCTCCAAGATTAATATAAAAATACTTTGGTGTTGAAAGGCCTTCATAGCATAATCCACTCCTACCCTTTCAGGCTACTTTATACCTAAATTTGCATCTACCCACCCCTCTTTTCTGTTATTCAGTGACACTGGCTTCCTTGTTGTTACTTGCACAAGCTCTTTCATCTCCTGACATTGAATTTTCATTGATTATCTCTACCATGAGTAGAATTCCCATCCTCCTAATAATAACTACCTTGACTTCACTGGCTTCCTTCAAGTCTCAAACAAAATTCTACCTTCTGAAGGATGATTTTCCTGGTACTACTTAGTCTTAGTGTCTTATCTTTGAGATGATTATCTGTTTATTTATTTATCTGTCTGTTTGTATTTAGTTTGTACATAATTATTTACATGCTGTTTTCTCTCTTAGACCATGAATTCCTTGAGAGCAAAGACTATCTTTTATCTTACTTTTCATCTTCCCTTCCTCAAACACTCCTTGGTGCTTAACACAGTGCCTGGCACATAAATAAGTATTTAACAAATGCTTATTGACTTGGCTTGATTTTCTGCTTCATAAGAGATATTGTGAGTTTCAAGTGAGATAACTGGTGAATTAAAGGGGCAAGTAAATGTTAATTAAATATTTTGCCAATAACTATTAAATGATATTTTGATAAGAATTTTGAATTACCTTTCAGAAATGGAGCCCCCAAGACAGAGGGAATTTCATCCCCATGATCTGCCTTCACTTTCTCTGGTTTCAGGTTGCTTGAGAAACTTGGTCGATGTTGAAACTCATACATGTATGTGGGTGCACCTGATGCTGAAAGAAAAAGAAAAAAAATCATCATATCAAGTTTTCTATCCCAGATGCACTTACTTAAAAGGGCATTTTGGGAAATATTAAAGAATTTTGCACTGAGGTCTTGTTGATTTAATTAATAAGAGACTCTAGGTATTGGATATATAAGAGCTGACAGATAGATGCAGAGTGATGACTGGCATTGCTAGACATGCTTTTTCTAATGTTAAAGACTATCTTCAGTGGTAATTCAGTAAGAGATCTGCCACCGTGATCATTATATCTTAACTGTCTAGGACCTTAACTGGTCATCTAGTCCAGACTTCCCTCTCATCTCCATCAGAAGGTTACTTATTCCTAGGCACATGATAACATTATTCTACCCCCAAGATGAACTAAAGATACAAGAAGTTCATAGCTGAAAGAAACCTCAGGAGCTTTCTAAGAATGCCAGCCCATACCTGAAAGAGTCTCACAATAGCCTAAGCAAAAGGTGTGCAATAGTCATCTGCTTGAAGACCTTCTGTGGTGGGAAAGTCACAACTTTTCATGTTAGCCCATTCATTCCATTTTTTAAAATAACTCATTGATAAGTTGTTTTTATTTAACTTTGCCTTTTTGCAACCAATCCTTCATGCTCACCTTTTCCCTTTGCAGATAAAAAGAAGCCTAATTCTTCTTTCCCCTCCACAAAAAATATATCTCTTTAAATATTTGGACAGCACTATCATGTCCTTTTTGAATCTTCTCTTCCCCAGAACAAAATCACTAATTTCCTTAACTGATTTTCATATAGTTCAGATTTGATTTGCTTCACAATATTCATTGTGATCTTCAGAACATCCTCAAGTTTATTAATGTTCTTCTTAACCATGGCATCAGAAATGAACATAATACTTCATCTTTGGTATGACAAGACAGAAACAGTGAAACTACAAAATTATGTTATCTTAACTGGTCTGTCATTTCATTAAGACATTCTTTTCCTAGATTCTATTAGTTCACTATCCCAACATTTTCATGTCTCATCAAGCCTTCTACTCTCTCTTTTGAAGACCTGGACTCTTTCTTCACTGAAAAATAAAAAAATATGAATATTTGTCGAGTTCCTCCTTTCTCCTTTTCTTTTTTCTTTTCTTTTCTTTTTTTTTTTTTTGCTTTTTGCTGAGGCAATTGGGGTTAAGTGACTTGCCCAGGGTCACACAGCTAGGGAATGTTAAGTGTCTGAGACCAGATTTGAACTCAGGTCTTCCTGACTTCAGGGCTGGTGCTCTATCCACTGTGCCACCTAGCTGCCCCTCTCCTTTTCTTTTTAAGTCTCCTTAATGAATATTTCCTTCAACTACTCCTTCACTCTGATGTCAAATGAAGGGGCTTTTCTTGCCAAGGTAAATTCCTTTACATACACTCCTGATTTTATCCCCTTCCAATTTCTCCAGCAAATTGTCCCACTTACTTTTATCCCTCCTCTCATCTTTCAATATGCTCATGTCTTTTCTATCATTAAAAAACTAAAATCTTACATGATCTGATTATTCCCAGTAACTATAATACTATATTTATTCCTTATGGCTAAAGTCCTTGTGAAAGATGACTACAATGAATACTTCCATTTCTCTTCCTTTCATTCTCTTCTAAAACTTGTAGAGTCTGACTACCAAATTTATAATTCAACTGACATTGCCCTTTTTCAAAATACAACCAAGAATCAACTATTCAGCAAAACTAAAGATAATCTTTCTTTTTTTTAATTTTTTAAAATTTTTATTTATTTTTTTTATTAAAGTTTTTTATTTGTATAACATATGTATGGGTAGTTCCCCAACATTGATCTTTACAAAGCTTTCCATTACAAATTTTACCCCCAGTCCCCTCCCCTCCCCTAGATGGCAGGAAGTCCACTACATGCTAATAATGTTGAAATGCTTGAGAAGTTATGCAAGAAAAATCCTATCTACAAGAAAAAAAAAAGAATCAGAGAAAGGCAACACAATGCAAAGAAATGTCAATAGAGATCATGAAAATGTTACGTTGTGGTCCATATTTCATATCCCTCTCTCTGGGTGTATATGGTTTTCTTCAGTGAACAATTGGAACTGGTTTGAGACAATTCTTTGTTGCAGAGAGCCATGTCCATCAGAATTGATCATCATGTAATACTGTTGTTGCTGTGTATGATGATCTCCTGGTTCTGCTCGTTTCACTCAGCATCAGTTCATGCAAGTCTCTCCAGGCCTCTCTGAAATCGTCCTGCTGGTCGTTTCTTACAGAGCAATAATATTCCATAACATTCATATACCATAATTTATTCAGCCACTCTGCAATTGATGGGCATCCCTTCAGTTTCCAGTTTCTAGCCACCACAAAAAGGGCCGCCACAAACATTCTTGCACGTGTGGGGCCCTTTCCCTCCTCTAAGATCTCTTTGGGATATAGGCCCAGTAGAAACACTGCTGGGTCAAAGGTTATGCACAGTTTGACAACTTTTTGGGCATAGTTCCAAATTGCTTAAAGATAATCTTTCAAGGGAAAAGTTGGGTATTTAATGAAATAAGAGACTTTTAAACTTTCTGATGAAAAAATCAGAGCTGACATTTATAGCCATATGGAAAAATGTTCCAAGCCTCTATTGATTAGAGAAATGCAAATTAATACAACTCTGAGGCACCACCTCACACCTATTAGATTGACTAATATGACAGAAAAGGGAAATGACAAATTTTGGAGAACACATGTGAAAATTGGAATGAATGCATTGTTAGTGGAGTTTTGTGAATTGATCCAATCATTCTGGAGAGCAATCTGAAACTATGCCTATAAGGCAACCAAAAAAGGCATATTCAGCAATTCCATACTAACTCTGTATTCAAAAGAGATCATAAAAATGGGAAAGGACCCCCATGTACAATGTTTAGAGCAGCTCTTTTTATGGTGGCAATAAATAGACATTGAGGGGATGCCCATCAATTGGAGAACAGCTGAACAAATTGTAGTAGATGAATGCAATGAAATATTCTTATGCTATGATAAATGATGATCAGGTAGATTTAAAAAAAAAACTGGTAAGACTTATATGAAATGATACTGATCAAAATGAGCAGAACCAATAATCAAGGCCTACAGAAATCTAGAATTTGATAAATCCCCAAACTCCAGCTTCTGGAATAAGAACTTGCTATTTGAAAAAAATTGCTAAGAAAACTGGAAAATAATGTTAGAAACTTGGCACAGATCTACATCTTACACCCCATACCAAAATAAGGTCAAAATGGATACATATTTTGTGCATAAAGGATGATAACATAAAAGAATTAAGAGAACAAAGGATAATTTACCTATCAGATCTTTGGAGAAGGGAGGAATTTATGACCAAAGAAGAACTAGAGAACATTATGAAAGGTAAAATGGACAACTTTAATTACATTAAATTAAAACATTTTGCACAAACAAAACCAACAGAAACATGATTAAAAGGGAAATACAAAGCTGGGAAAAATCTTTACAACCAGTATTTCCACTAAAGGTCTCATTTCTAAAATATATAAAGAACTTGTGTCAAATTTATAAGAATATAAGTCATTCCCAAATTGGCAAATGATCAAAGGATATGAACAGACAATTTTCAGATGATGAAATTAAAGTCATTTAAAGTTATATGAAAAAATGCTCTAAATCACTATTGATTAGAGAAATGCAAGTAAAAAAAACTCTGAGATACCACCTTGCACCTCTCAGACTGGCTAAATTGACAAAAAAAGATAATGATAAATGTTAGATGGGATATGGAAAAATTGGAACACTAATGCATTGTTGATAGAGTTGTGAAATAATCCAACAATTATGGAGAGCAATTTGGAACTATGCTCAAAGAGCTATAAAATTGTGCATAACCTTTGACCCAGCAGTGCCATTACTGAGTCTGAATCCCAAGGAAATTATAAAGGAGAGAAAAGGACTCACATGTGCAAAAATGTTTGTAGCAGTTCTTTTTGTGGTAGCAAAGAACTGGAAAATGAGTAGATGCCCATCAATTGGGGAATGGCTGAGCAAGTTGTGGGATATGAAGGTGATGGAATATTATTGTTCTATAAAAATGATGAACAGGCTGATTTTAGAAAGACCTGGAAAGATTTACATGAACTGATGCTGAGCAAAATAAGCAAAATCAAGGATACATTGTAAACAATGACAGCAAGAATGTGCAATGAACAACTGTGAAAGACTTGGTTCTTTCCAGTGGTTCAGTGATCCAAAGCAATCTCAATAGACTTTGGACAGAAAATGCCATCTGCATCCAGAAGAAAGAAGTAAGAAGACTGAATGTAAATCCATACATACTATGTTGACTTCTTTTTCTTATTTTTTTTTTATCTCTTCCATAGTTTTTCTCTTTTGTTCTGAATTTTCTTTCCCAACATGATTCATGATTCATAAAGCAATGTGTGTTAAAAATTAAAAAAAATATGAGCTGATCCAGGAAAAAATTGTACAAAGTAATAGCAACCCTTTGTAATCATCCACTGTGATAGAATTAGCTCTTCTCAACAATGCAGTGATCTAAGACAATTCTAAAAGACTCATTATGGAAAAACGCTATCCATATTACCTTTTCTTCTACTTTTTTATTCTTTTAGCTTTGTTTTAAAATTGTCTTTTGATGTCTTAAGGAGTCTTCTGCTTCCCCCCCAAAAAATTCGGATGTTCAAGGAATGATTCTCTTCAGTGAGATTTTATACCACTTTTTCTATTTGTCCAATTGCCTTTTTTTTTAATCATCTCTTTGGGATACAGATCTAGAAAAGGCATTGCTAGATCAAAGGGTATGCATAGTTTGATAGCCCTTTGGGAATAGTTCCAAATTGCTCTCCAGCATGATTGGATCAGCTTGCAATTCCACCAGTAATGGATTAGTGTCCTGGGTTTCCCACATCCCCTCCACAATTTATCATTATCTTTTCTGGTGTGTAGTGTGTACCTCAGAGATGTCGTAATTTGCAGTTCTCTAATCAATAGTAATTTAGAGCACTATTTTCATATGATTAGAAATGGCTTTAGTTTCTTGTCTGAAAATTGTTTATATCCTTTGACCATTTATCAATTGGAGAATGACTAGTCTTATAAATTTGAGTCAGTTCTCTATATATTTTAGAAATGAGGCCTATATCAGAATCCCTGGGTGTAAAAAAAAAAAAATTCCCAGTTTTCTGCTTCTCTTCTAATCTTGGCTGCATTGGTTTTGTTTGTATTTAATACAATCAAAATTACCCATTTTGCATTTCTTAAGGTTGTCTAGTTCCTCTTTGGCCATAAATTCCTTCCTTCTTCACAGATCTGAGAGGTAGAGTATCCCTTGTTCTCTCCTAATTTGCTTATAGTATCACTTTTTATGTCTAAATCATGAATCTATTTTGATATTATCTTGCTATAGGGTATTAGGTATTGACCATTGCCTACTTTCTGCCATACTATTTTCCATTTTTCTCCCTCAGAAGCTGAAGTCTTTGGGTTTATCAAACACTAAATTATTACAATCATTGACTATTGTGTTTTTTGAACTTAACCTATTCCACTGATCCACTATTGTATTTCTTGGCCAGTACCAAATGGTTTTGATGACCAATACTTTAAAGTATAGTTTTAAGTCTGGTACAGATAGGTCACCTTCATTTGCAATTATATTAAAACCCTTATATTTTTTGATCTTTTATTCATTGAGATGAATTTTGTCATTATTTTTCTAATTCTGTAAATTAATTTCTTGGCAGTGTAATTAGTATGGCACTGAATAAGTAGATTAATTTAGAGACAATTGTCATTTTTATTATATTAGCTCAGCCTTCCCATGCCAATTGTCTAGATCTAATTTTATTTGTGTGAAAAGTATTGTGTAGTTGTGTTCATAATAGTCTTGGCAGGAAGATTCCCAAATATTTTATATTATCTACAGTTATTTTAAATGGAATTTCTCTTTGTGTCTCTTGCTGCTGGATTTTGTTGGTAACATATAGAAATGACAATGATTTATGTGGACTTATCCTGCAACATTGCTAAAGTTGTTAATTGTTTCTAGTAGTTTTTTAGTTGATTCTCTGGGATTCTCTAAGTGTACTATCAGATTATCTGCAAAGAGTGAGTTTTGTTTCCTCAATTCTACTCTAATTCCTTTATTTTTTTCTTCTCTTACTGTGAAAGCTAACATTTCTAATACAACAGTGGATAAGACTGTTGATAGTGGGCAACTTTGTTTCATCCCTGATCTTACTGGGGATGTTTCTAGTTTATCTTCATTACATATGAAGCTTGCTTATGGTTTTAGATAGATGCTACTGATCATTTTAAGGAAAACTGCATTTATTCCTATGATCTCTAGTGTTTTTGATAGAAATGAGTGTTGGACTTTCTCAAGTGCTTTTTCTGTATTTATTGAGATAATCATATGATTCTTGTTAGCTTGGTTATTGATATAGTCAATTATGCTAATAGTTTTCCTAATATTGAACCAGCTCTGCATTCCTGGTATAAATTCTATTTGACCATGGTATATTATCTTGGTGATGACTTGCTGTAATCTTTGTTAATATTTTATTTTAAGATTTTTGCATCAATATTAATTAGGGAAATTGGACCTCAATTTTATTCCTCAGTTTTGTCCCTACTTGGTTTAGGTATCAGCAGTATATCTGTATCATTAAAGAAATTTGGTAGGACTCTTTCCCTATTTTCCCAAATAGTTTGTATAGTATTGGAATTAATTGTTCTTTAAATGTTTGGTAGAATTAACTTGTAAATCCATCTGGCCCTGGAGATGTGTCAAGCTTCAAGTTTTCTCACACTGCTGTTTTCAGAACTAGTTCTGAAATTTTAGAAATTTTTGATGTTTCCCAGATGGTGTGAACCAGGAGGAGGTGTGGTAACTTCATTCTTGGTCTGTACCTTAGTTCTTTCTCAGAAAGTGCTCCACATCCTCTCCTCAAAGACTCTCCTTTCTTTGGACCATAAATGATAATATTTGTCAAGGTCCCTGATCTCTTGGGGCCAGAAATGATACCACCTAAATCCATCAGCCAAAAATACTTCTCCCTACTCTTGAACTTTGGCTCAGATGTAAGTATATGCAAGTGAGTATATATGGATTTGCCAAACTACATCTGATCCTGCATTTAGTGTCAGCATAGTGCAGTCAGCACAGTGTCTTGCAATCTCTTTCTTACCATTTGCCAGATCCCCTTATCATCTCTGGTTTAGGAACTACCAAAACTGCTGCTGCTTTGTCTCTACCACTTAGTCTGAAAGTTTTTCTCCATATGGTCTCCAGACCAGCCTCCTCTCCTATGTCATAGATTCTAAGTTCCTATGTTGTCTTTTCTCAAAAATCTTATCATTCTGGCCTTTTTTGGGACTCTACCATTTTAGAATTCAAGTTTAAAATTGTTTGGAGGGGAATATTGAGAGAGCATTGCTGAGTGCTTTTCTGCTTTGCCATCTCGGTTCTCTGTCCCCAGAAGTGCTAATTTTTTTTTAACTAAAAAAGCAGAATCCAATTTATTATGTTTCTGGGTAGGATTTTTGCTACCATACTTATTATTCTTGCTCTCAGTTGTTGGGATGAATTAGGTTATCACTTGCTTTTCCTCAAGAACTCACCCATATGAAGTCGAGCCAACCTTACAGAAGGAATTCCAAATATCAAGTCTCCCATCATGTTTAAAAACAGATCCTTCTTTTTTATAGGATCATTTGTCATCCCAAGATATTCCTTAGTTAAAATAGGAGTTAGGTGTTTGGGGATTTTCTGAAATGATAAATGAAGAAGCAAAGAAATTGTACAACTAACATGTTTTTTTAACATCATGTCATAATCAATTTGTTTTATATAATTATAATACCTTACACAATATCATTTAGCCCATGCCCATTTATAACACTGCCACTGAGTTAAATGTCTTTTGAAATATCGTTTCACCCAATATTATGCTTCATTAGAAACATTTTACTCTCTGTGTCATGCATATTAGAAGGTAGAGAAGTGAATAAGACAGGATTCATGTCCTCAAAGAGAATACAGTCAAATATGTAATATGACAAGTATATAAGAGAAATATGAACAATGTGATATGGGATTCATTCAGAGAAGAGTTAGAGTGCTTCCATCTTTAAAGGAGAAAACAATTAGAGGTTTCATTAATACACTACATGAAGTCTTTTGCTGACTTCTACCTTATATGAGGAAAACCATACTAAAGTTTTCTAGTTCTTAACCAAAGGAGGAAATATAGAGTAAAAAGTAAAATTCTGTCTCTAAATGAATTGTGTTTCTGCCTTAGGATAGAAGGTATCTTAGTGCATTGAAAAGTATACAGGATTAGTAGTAAAAATACCTTATTTAATCTCTGGCACAAAACACATAATCTTAGGGAAATCATTTCCCTTCTCTAGGCCTCTGATCCTCCTGTTTAAAATAAAAAGATTGAACTACATGGGCTCTAATTCCCCTTGAACAGTTAAATTCTATGTTTTAAGATTCTATGATTCTTTCTCCGACATTCCACGTTTTAAGTTCTCTCCCATCTCTAACATTATAGAGTTCTACATATCTTACAACAAGTGGGTAGGAGCTCCATAACAATGCTGATGCTGTTTCTTGGTCTGGTATGCCTTGTGAGAGAGGGAACTCCATCACCTGTACAAAATAGTCATTTCAGATAAAAAAGGATTGGTTAACAAATGAGATAAAGCAGCCTTCATGGAACAAAAAAAAAAAAAAAAAAAAAAAAAAAAAAAAAAAAAAAAAAAAAAAACAAGGAGAGTACTAATTTTGCTTTGGTTTCAGTTCTGTCAATCAATTAATTTACCTGGCTTATTAAATGTCCTAGGAAACATCTGAAGTGGAAATCAGGAAAATAATTTTTTTTTAAGTATGAGAATGGCAAATGCTCAATTCTACCCAGCCAAGAGGCATATCCATTAATATGAAGATCCATATGGTGTCCAAATAATCAGAAAATGTGAAGCTTCTAGTTTCCTGATCATCAAGGTTTACTTAAGTAACTAGGTAAGATGGAAAACTGAACCCGCAGACATTTTAGTAATGCCTTTATAAGTCTTCCACATGCTGTTTGTGATTACTGAAATTCTATTCTTAGAATTTCAGACCTTTAGATTATAAGATTGTTCCCTAGTAGAATGTAGGTAACACAGAAATTTAATAGAATGAATTAGTTATTTCTTATTAGTCATTTAAATGATTTATCATTTATTATGTTCACTATCTATAATATATATGGCATATATTATATATTATTTATTTATTTATCATTAATCATTTGAATCAGTCACTTGAATTTGGGAAGGATAAATTTATTAAATTAAAAGATTTAATGCTCAAAGTAACCTTTAAGAGCTTCTAGTTCTATTACCTCATTTTAACTACATGCTTCCAAGGAAATGAACTTCACAGCAAGTGAAGAAGCTGTCAAGATGATGCTCTCAGAGGACAAAATATTTTCAAAAGTTCCAGCCTTTCATTTGCATAAGACCTAACAAGAGTCTGGGGATTGTAAAGTAGTTGATCATAAGTAAAGGTAGAACTCCTTCCTGAGAGAATTGAGTGTGCTAAATACCAGATTTGTCTTTAGACAATTTTACTGCTGCCCAGAGCAGCTACTGAGGAAGGAAATTTTATCCTGGGAGGTGGGAATTGGAATTGGCTCAGAACCAGCATCAGAATATTTCTATATTAAGCTATGGGTTATTTTCCTAGTTTAACACAAGGAAGCCTTAGTCCTGCAGACTGGAGGAGATTTCAGAGGAAAAAAAACACAACAACAACAACAACACAATGTTCTCACAGTTGGAAGAATCCAGCCAAATTCATGATTGTTGATTCCCACAATATAGGGGATATGATTGAATTTCTTTTCAGCCAGAAGCTCTTCAGGGCTTTGGGGAAAAAATATTCCATCAATGACTCCAGGTAGAAAAGTAATTTTCTGGAAGAAGAAAAAAATTAAATAAAACAACACACCCATTTTCCCCTAGAGGAAGGGAATAAAATATGACTTATTATAGTTATGAACTATAACTAGGGAGTCCTATAATCTCATTATCCAAAGGTAAGTTCAGCATGGAAGTGAATATGCATGCTGTTTTCTTCTGGATTTCAGAAACACAAGGACATTTGAGAATTAGAATAATTGTGGTCTGACTAAGGAAAGATAACCATGGGAGAATTACTAAAGAGGCAAAATTCTCAAAACTTGTTGATTGATTGGATAAAGGAGTAAGGGTGTAGAGTCAAGAATGATTCTTAGATTTTATAGGATTTGTAGGATTAGAAGAATGGTGGTTCTCTCATCAGTTATGGGAGATGTCTGTGACTCACAAATATGTCAGTTCATCAGTGAGCTAATTACTTTTGGCTATATTACAACTGGTATCAGTATAATGGAACATTAGGAAAAATTAATTTTAATTGAATTAACATATCAAAATATATTTTCTTCTTCTGAACTTAACAAACACTCCAAAAAGAGCATTTTCATATGCAAAATAAATATTTTAAATAGATTATATGTGAAACCATAAGTTTTTATTACATGCAACTTGCTTTAAAAAAGTTTAACTTGTTACTTTCTTTTACTTTTTCTTTTTCTTTTTTAAATTTTATTTGCATAACATATGTGTGGGTAATTCTTCAACATTAATCCTTACATAGTTTTGTGTTACAAATTTTTCTCCCCAACTCCCCACCCCTCCCCTAGATGGCAGGATATACACTACATGTTAATTATGTTAAAATACTTGGCAAATCTAATATATGTATACATATTTCCAAACTTATCATTGTTGAGCAAGAAAAATCGTATCTACACAAAAGACATATCAGATAAAGGAAATACAATGTAAGCAAACATCAATCAAGAGTATGAGAATGTTATGTTGTGGTCCACATTTCACATCCCTCTCTCTGGGTGTATATGGCTTTCTTCAGTGAACAATTGGAGGTGGTTTGAAACATTTCATTGTTGAAGGGAGCCATGTCCATCAGAATTGATCGTCATATAGTATTGTTGTTGCCATATATAATGATCTCCTGGTTCTGCTCATTTCACTCAGCATTATTTCATGCAAGTCTCTCCAGGCCTCTCTGAAATCGTCCTGCTGGTCATTTCTTACAGAACAATAATATTCCATAACATTCATATACCATAATTTATTTAGCCATTCTCCAATTGAAGGGCATCTATTCAGTTTCCAGTTTCTAGCCACTACAAAAAGGGCTGCCACAAACATGTGGGGCCCTTTCCTTCCTTTATGATTTCTTTGGGATATAGGCCCATAGAAATGCTGCTGGGTCAAAGGGTATGCACAGTTTGATAACTTTTTGAGCATAGTTGTAAATTGCTCTCCAGAATGGCTGTATCTGTTCACAGCCCCACCAACAATGCATCAGTGTCCCAGCCCTCCCACATCCCCTCCAACATTCATCATTAACTTTTCCTGTCATTTTAGCCAATCTGACAGGTGTGTAGTGCTACCTCAGGGTTATCTTGATTTGCATTTCTCTGATCAATAGTGATTTGGAGCACCTTTTCATATGACTATAAATAGTTTTTATTTCGTCCTCTGAAAATTGTCTGTTCATATCCTTTGACCATTTATCGATTGGAGAATGGCTTGAATTTTTATAAATATGAGACAATTCTCTATATATTTAGAAATGAGGCCTTTATCAGAACCCTTAAATGTAAAGATGATTTCCCAATTTATTGCTTCCCTCCTAATCTTGACTGTATTGGTTTTGTTTGTACAAAAACTTTTTAACTTAATATAGTCAAAGTTATCTATCTGGTTTTCAATTAAGAGTTCCAGTTCTTCTTTGGACATAAATTTATTCCATCTCCATAGCTCTGAGAGGTAAACTATATTACGTTCCTCTAATTTACTTGTAGTATCACTCTTTATATCCAGATCATGAACCCATTTAGATCTTATCTTGGTATGTGGAACTTGTTACTTTCAAAGCTACCTTGCTTGTATATTTCTCTCTGGACTTCTGTTCATTTAACTCTCTTTTATTCCACTTCTTCTTTTGGTTTTTGGCAACACCATCACTAGTTCTCCCTTCCCCCAAAA